>OVBE01009033.1:0-16479 GCA_900406425.1 Iberis pinnata | reverse complement strand
CTCTTCATAAACCAACATTTCATTTGGTGATTAATGGAACTGAAGTTCAGGTTTAGTATTCTGGAATTCAGTTATCAGAGATAAAATATGGACTATAACANAATAAAGTATCACAAAATAAATGCTATAAAAACAATGGATATGATAGCAATCATTATCAACGCTATCTTATATTATAGTATACTATAGCATTAAATATTACTGCCATTGAAAATAAGAACCTTTTATAGCACATTATACAAACAATCATTATACTAATACCAGTATAGCATAAATCCAAACGCTATCTTACCGTATAGTATACTATAGCATTTATAAAATACTGCAATAATAGATGAGGGCATATCATAGCTAATAATATTAACGCTATTGTTGACAACGATATATTATAACAAATAATATAAATGCTATTGTTGACGATGATATATTATAACAGAAAATATAAATGCTATTGTAAAAAAGGACATTTCATAGCAACCAAACTAAAACGCTTTCAATAAATTAGACATAACATAGCAATACAACCAAACGCTATTGTAGTGTATTATACGATAGCAGTTTACGTTGACGCTATAATAAGTGACCGACCTACGATAGCTGGTCCAGTCATAGCGTTTATGGAAACGCTATGAAAGGCCTTTTATAGCGTTAATCGTGTGTTATCAATGAGACTTTTTCTTGTAGTGTAGGTGTTTCCTTATTAACTAGCTATGTGTCATGTAGTAATGAATAATCATTTTCTCATATATTTTCTTAACAGAATGTACAATATCTAAGGATAAAAGAAAAATCACATATATAGTAGAAAGATTTTGCTCTCCCGATAAAGCTCCATGTCACCTAGACTTCTCTATGGAAAAAGTTACTTTTTTGATTATTACTCTTCTCAAAGCCAATAATAATCAATATGCTTTCTCACCTCTTCCAATTCCTTTTCGTTATATATTTCTCCGAACAATGATTCATTTCTATCATCATTTTTATTATGTAAAACGAAATCAAATTTTCTCTTCTCGGCTTTGTATGATCACCTTTTTCTCCTTCCATTTGTAGTTTATATTTTGAGAATTACGTTTTCAAACACTCATATTAGCCTCTGGTTCATTGATCTACATGCTCATTTGCTTCCATTTTTCATTTGAGATAGCTAAATTTTTGAAATTAGAGTTTTGGAGTTTTCTTTTCAATTCAATTTGAAACCGATTAATGTTTCCATCTGTTGTATTTTAATATAAATGATCAGTATAAGTTGATGAATATGCCACCTCTACTGCAGATTATAGGCCAGTCTCCTCTACAACAGATGGTGAATATGCCTTTGCCATCACAAGAAGCATTCGTGAGTTAATTTTTTTTTTTTTCATTACTTTAATTTTGAATCCAAACATGATCTCTTTGTAATGTTGTTTGCATTCAGTGATTTAGGGTCATACATCTATGGAATTGGAGACCGATTAAAAAGTTATTAAAGCTAATAACTAATGACAAAAGCCAATTTATATACGTTATGGAGTTTCATGCTTGTTTTTGTTAGATATACATGGTATGCTTATTGACGTCTTCCAGCTCGCTTTTTCTTATCTCCTCACAAATAAGAGTGTTAAGAAAAATTACGTTATTGATATATAGCTAAGTCGGTTTGTTTTGATGCAGGAAGGAGCAGTAAGAGATTCATGTCTCCTATGTTTTTAGTCAAGAACTCAAGGTCAAGGGAAAAAGTAAGCTCATATACTTATGATTTTTACTTCTGATATCAGCTTTCACAGTCTCTTTCGTACTCTCAGTTTAAATCTTACAATCGTCATGACAAAAGCTAGAGAGGTAAATGATGTTCTTTGTCTTCTATAATTCAAATTTTAAATAAAATAGTTGTTTTTGTTGGATAATCTTCAAGTCAATTTGGAGCCCAATATTTTAACAAGTTGGTTAGAAAAAGGAAGGTTTAAGAAAAAGAAAATTATCATTGTCATAAGAAATAGAAAATAGTAGTTTTCTATAATAAGAATAGGAAAGAGAAGTTTTCTATAATGCTAAAAAGAAATCCTAATAGAATAAGGAGATGATTAATTCTATATAAGTTTATGGAAAGTTGTTCCATAAGACATAACAATTGGAATAAGAATAAGACAGAGAGATTTAGTTTTGAGAGAGTTTCTAAATCTAATAAAGAAAAATTTTTCTTTAAATCTCTTTTATTAAGTGGTAATCCCTTTTATTTTGTATTTGAGCTTAAGCTGAAGCCTCGACCAAAAGAAGACAAACGACTAACATAACTAAGCATGGGTGACGTGAATAACACACAAACGTGTGTGATAGAATTTATGAGTAACACACGTAATCATGTGAGGAACCTTGGATCCTCATCAATTCAATGCCCTATGTTGACATTGACAAACTATACATTTTAGTTGATGAGGATGAAAGTGATGATATGGGCACACAAATTTTGGGAAACAATTGAGTTGGAAAAGAAGAGAGGAACGATATAGCAACAACTTTATTGATTCAATCAATACCCGATAATATCATACTACACGTTGGCGACTTAGACACACCAAAAGATATATAAGAAGCTATCAAGTTGAAACATCTCGATGCAGTTTGAGTCAAAGAGGCGAGACTCCAGACTCTCATGTCTGAGTTTGAACGAATGAAGATGAAGAACTCATATATTAGTGACACTTTGTAGGAAGAATAGCAGAGTTAGCCTCCAAATCTGCAGCCCTAGGTCAAATAGTTGAAGAACCGCATATGGTGAAAAAGTTCCTTCAAATTCTGCCACGAAACAATTATATTCAGATGATAATATCACTTGAGCAGGTTCTAGATCTAAACAAATATAGTTTTGAAGATATAGTAGGATGACTCAAAGCATACGAGGAGCGTATACTTGACAAAGTGAGCAATGATGAGACACAAGAGAATCTTCTGTTTGTGAAAATAGAGTCACACAATAAAACCAACGGAGAAACCTCAAGAGAATGAGGAAGAAGACGAGGGATGTCTAACGCACAAGAAATAAATAAGGTGAAGAAAGATCGATCTAAAGTGATATGTTAGAGATGTGACATGGCTGGTCACTTTGCATCAAGTTGTCCCGAGAGAATAGTGGAACAACAAGAGAAAAACCTGAATGAAAACACAAGAGGATGATAATGTTGATGCTCTTTTTGTTCATGAAATGGTGTTCTTGAATGAGGACAAGATGTTTCCAAACAACTATGATACCACCAATGACAATGCAAGTGCGTGGTACTTAGACAACGGGGCAAGCAATCACATGACATGAAATAAGGATTTTTTTCTCAATTCTGAATCAAAAAGTCAAAGAAAAAGTAAATTTTGGTGATGGCTCACACGTTGATATTGTAGGAAAAGGAATAACTAATTTTGTGTGTAAGACAGAAGAGAAAAGATCGCTCAAGGAGATTTACTACATACCTGATATAATAAGCCTTAGACAAGCAACAGAGAATGGGTGTGAAGTGAATATGAAAGAAGATTCATAAATACTAAGAGACCCACATAGAAGATTAATTGTTCAAGTCAGAAGATCGTTAAACTATATGTACAAAGCACCAATGAAAGTTAGCCATTCGTAGTGTATAACACAACCTCAACACTTCTTGAAGACTGACTTGAAGTTTAAAGGGGTGAATTTTGGATAATCTTCAAGTCAACTTGGAGTCCAAGATTTTAACAAGTTGGTTAGAAAAAGGAAGGCTTAAGAAAAATGAAATTATACATTATCTTAAGAAATAGAAAAAAGTAGTTTTCTATAATAAAAATAGGAAACAAAAGTTTGTCAAACCTTTTACAGAGAGAAGTGAGAAATAGGTTTCTTGTATTACGTTCATCTAAACCTTACAGAGAGATATATACATCTCACGATTAAGGTAAAGTATTAACCTATCAATTACACNCCCCCCCCCCTCAAGATGGAGTGTGGAGATCACAAACACCCATCTTGACTAAGAAAGGTTTGAATTCCTTTCTTCCTAGAGCCTTCGTCATAATATTAGCAAGATGTGATGTTGTGGATACATGCTTTGTTGCAATTGTACCCCTGGTGATCTCATCTCTGATAAAATGACAATCGAAACTGACATGCTTGATTCTTGAGTGATATATTGGATTAGCAGCAAGTTGAATGGCGGAGAGACTGTTAGAGTGTTAATGTATAGGTGCTTTGCAAGGAATATTCAACGCATGAAGCATATCATGAAGCCAAAGAAGCTCACATACTGTGTCGACCATGGCACAGTATTCTGCCTCGATTGAAGATCTCGAGACAACATCATGCTTCCTAGTCTTCCATGATATGGCAAAGCCACCGAGCTGTATAAACCAACATGTTATTAAGCGCCTATTGATTGGACATGTTGCCCAATCCAAGTCACACCAAGCCGAGAGATGGAGAGGTACGTTAGCGTGAAGTAAGATCCCTTGACCTGAATTATTCATTAAATACTTGACCACACACAAGGCAGTGTGCCCGTGTTGTAGCTTGAGGGATGTCATGAACGGCGAGAGAAGATGTATGGAGTAAGACAGTTTTATTCGTGTTACACTCAGTAAGATAAGGCGACCAATTAATCCCCTATACCGAGAGGGCTCTGTCATTTCTTCACCAGTAGCTAGTGGAAGACGATGGTTTTGTTCCATAGGGAAATATACTGGCTTAACAGCAAGTAAAAACGTCTCTGCAATAATGTCTAACGCATATTTGTGTTGACAAAGATAAATACCCATGGGGCTGCGAATCACCTCAATACCCAGAAAATACCGTAGAATGCCGAGATCCTTCATGTGAAAACATGAGTGGAGGTAGTCTTATAAATCAGCAATTGCTCAAACAGAATTGCTAGTAATAGAACATTATCGACATATATCAATACATGTAACCTGACTCCATCTTTGACGTAGATTAAGAGGGAATAACCCGAGATGATTTGAAAAAATCCGTACTGTCGAAGAGTAGTGTTTAGCTTTGAAAACCAGTATCACGGTGCTTGTTTAAAACCATAAAGTGATTTTCGAAGTCGGCAACCTTTATCAGTAGAAGCGTCACGAAACCAGGAGGAAATTTCATATATACCTCTTTAGAGAGATCACCATGGAGAAAGGCGTTGTGGACGTCCATTTGGTGAACTTCCCAATCTAAAGAAGTCGCTTGTTGAAGATAAGTCCCAATTGTAACCATATTTGTAACTGGTGCAAACGTTTCAGTATAATCTTCCCCTTCCGTATATGTTACCCATGGATACAAGAAACGCTTTATAGCGTTCAAGTTCAAGAGAACCATCTGGCTTTAATTTAACTTTATAAAGCCATCAACAACCAAGCGCACGTTTACCTTTGGGTAGTGTTTCAACGGTCCATATTTGATTGTCCTCTAATGATCTTATTTCATCAGCCATTGCAGTTCTCCAATGATCATGAAGCACAACCTGCTTTTAATTCCTTGATTCAATGATACTTGTAACAGCATTAACATAAGTAGTGTATGTTTAAGAGAACCATGAAGTACATACTCGTTCATGAATGGGATAAGAAGTATCATGTTGATGCTGAACATTAGTAACATAATGATCAAAACGCTTTGGTGGTTTATGATTTCTCTGTCCACCACCGAGTTGAACCGGTGGTGGTGGAGCAGTGGAATCGGCTGATGAAATCGTGTTTGCTGCAGGTAATGGAGTTGAAGCTGCTGGCTGTATTTCAGACGATATTGGAGGTTCAAATGTTGAGAGTACTTGAATTTTTATCGTGGCCAATGGAGAAATCGGAACTTGAGCTGCAACATGTGCTAATAATGGCTCCGGAAGCAAAGTATCATCAAAGAAATACGGCATTTGAAGTGAAACAAAGTCCGATAGCGAGTTTATAACAGCATATGCAGGTTGGTGATGAAACTCATTCTCAAGAAAAATAATATCTCTGGACCCTGATATTTTATTCGTTGAGAGATTAAGGATTCTTCATCCTAGTTGAGCAAAAGGATATCCAATAAATATGGATTTATTGCTTCGAGTTTCGAATTTATCTCCGCTGTGACGTTGATTGTGAACATGACAAACACATCTGAAAAACTCTGAGATGATTAACAGGAGAAGGAAAATTATAAATGATCTCATATGGTGTCTTGCCATTAAGAAGTTTCGTCGGTGTCTGGTTGATAAGATAACCTGTTGTGAGTGCACAATATCCCCAAAAATCAGTCGAAAGTGAAGCTTGAAAATGCAGAGGCCTCACCACATTGAGAATGTGTCAATTTTTGCGTTCTACTCGACCGTTTTGTAGAGGTGTACCCACACACGAAGTTTCATGAATAATCCCTTGTTGTGCGAAGAAATAACGAAGAAAAATGAATTCATAACCATTGTCACTGCAAATAACCTTTACTTCACTCAAGAACCAATTTCAAAAAATTATTTAGATGATCCAGAGCTTGTTGTGTAGATTGAAGAAGATAAATCCAAACTGCTCTTGAATAATCATCTAAAATAGTTAGAAAGTATCGAGAGCCACATAATGATGTCCGATATGGATCCCAGAGATCGTAGTGAATCAATTCAAAACAACTAGTAGTCTTTGTATTACTCAATGTAAAAGAATCTATGGTTTGTTTAGACCTTATACAAACATCACAGGTTCTTGAATGAAAAGAATTGCAATTGAAATCATAAAGAGATAACGTTTGTAAGGCCTTGGATGAAGGGTGTCCGAATCTGTGATGCCACAATGCACTTGAATCTCTATCACCGGTTGAAATTACTGTTTCTATAGCAACTTGCCTTAGAAAATAGAGTCTGTTACGCTATCTACCCGCTCTAGTTAACGTCAAGGTGATGCGGTTCTGAAGCACACAAAGTTGATCAATAAAGTGGACCAAACAACCACTATCACGAATGATTTGTGATACTGGGACAAGATGGCATCTAAGCCCGGGAATGTAATACATGTTTTGAAGACGTAATTAGCTAAGACTCACTAAACTATGAGTAGTAGAAGTTTTATAATTACCATCTAGTAATTTAATCAATACAGAGGACATAGCAGTATGAGTTTCTAATAATTCAAGAGAACCAGACATATGATTGGTTGCGCCCGAATCAAAAATCCACGACTCGACAAAATTATTACCGGTTAAAGGTCGAGACGATGTTGAGTGTCTTTCGTCCAATAAATGAACGAGTGTGTTCTATTGTTCATGACTCAAACCACTTAACCCCAGTATGTCCAATGCCGTGAGAGGAGGCGGTTGAGTCGTAGCAACGTGATGAGCAGAAGGACTAGATGCACTTACAGATTTGGTACAAGTTGATGCAGGCAAGAATCTGGTCGCATTTCCAGACTGAGAAGAAATGTGATGTTGATTGATGCGCTTTGTTGGCTTTTCTTTATACCAAGGTGTAGCCAATGAGCTTGAAACAGTTCTCAGCAATGTGACCTTGACGACCGCATTTAGTACATTGATTAAGAGTGCCTCAGGTTTTCGTTTGGTGTGAAACAAGAATTGTTTGAGTTACAAAACTTACAGCTTCATGTGTCTCGTCTTGGAATCTTCCCATAAATTTGGACTCCTCATCTTGAACCAGTATGTTGTATGCTTCTTCTAAATTCGGCAAAGGAACCCGAGACAACAACGACAATTTCACTGCACCGTAAATAGTTTCATCTAATCCCATAAGAAATTGATAAAGTTTATCTTCTTCTTGTTCCTTACGAACCTCCTCCACTATTTTTGCTTGTTGATATTCTGAAAGACTATGCCACAGTTGAGTCCATTTTCCATAGTAAGACTCAATTGCCAACCTTTTTTTGTCTGCAATTGGCAAGATATGTTTTTAAACGCTGCACACGTTAACCGTTCAGAATTCCAAAACGTTTTTGAATGTATTCCCACAGAGAGCGAGCATCATCCAAATGAGAAAGAGTCGATGACAAGGTTTCATCGATAGTAAGTTTCATCTATGAAACTATGAGGGCGTTGTTTGCTGTCCAGGCCTCGAAATCAAGAGAATTTGCAGATGGTTGGGCTATTGATCCATCCACAAAACCAAATTTATTTCTCGTTTTCAAGGTGAGTTTGAAGTTGGTTTCCCTTTCATCGTAGTTAGACCCCTTAAGCAATGGCTTCGAAACAAGATACCAGGATTATCTCCGAAAGTTAGGTCATATGGAGAAATCGTGCGACGAGGAGGAGCTTGAGCGTCGGCCATTGAGAGAATTTAAAAAATAGATCCGATATGAAAGCTTCAACCTATGATGAATTTTAGGCTGATAACTCTGATACCATGTCAAACCTTTTACAGAGAGAAGTGAGAAATAGGTTTCTTGTATTACGTTCAACTAAACTTTACAGAGAGTTATATACATCTCACGATTAAGGTAAAGTATTAACCTATCAATTACACATTAAGTACAACCCAATTAGACCCAATAAATTTTAATATAATCACAAAAGGAAATTCTAATAGTTGTTCTACAAGACATAACCAAATATAATAAAAATACGAGAGAGGGTGTGATTTAATTTTAAGAGAGATTCTAAATTTAATAAAGAAAAGTTATTCTTTAAATCTTTTTTATTAAGTGTTAATTCCTTTTAGTTTTTAGCAAAAGAAGAAAAATTACTATTATAGGTTGTAAAGAGACGGCTGTGGATATAGCTCGAGTGGTGGAGAATTTGGCAAGGTGAAATATAGTAATAATCAAGTAAAAGTATTTTGCTGATGTTTTGACTTTTTAGATGCTTGGGAACCCTCCATCTCCAAGATTCCATCTGGGATTAACTTGATTGGTTAGAAAAAAAGAGTTTTATGTTCTAGAAAAATGAGAGCTTCTTTTTTCCGTTTCTTTGTTCTTGTAAGTTTAGGCTATAATAGGTTAGTTGTTGCTGCAAATATTGACTCGGATCAATTTGTTGGGTTCGGGTTATCCGGAGGGCTTTGATGAAGCTCCGGGAGCCCTGACGCCGATGACGACGGGAGAGCAACATCGACACTCTGAAAATCCCTCCATCAGTGGAGAGAATTCTCAGCGTTCCAGAGAGTCCTCTCCGCACGGAGAGTAGCCACGACGCTCCACAGATCCCCCTGCTCGCGGAGAGAGCACTTTGCACAGAGAGAGCTCAGCGTGCCGGAAGCTTAAATAGCAGCCTCGGCGCTCTGAAGAACCCTCTACTCACGGAGGACAGCCTCGGCGAGCCGGAGAGCCTACTGCTCACGGAGTGATCTTAGTGTGCGGGAAGCTTAGAGAGTAGCCTAGGCGCTCCAAAGAGACCTTTCTTCGCGGAGAGCAGCCTCAGCGCTCCGGAGAGCCCTCTGCTCGCAGAGAAAGCTCTGTGCACAGAGAGAGCTCAGCGTGCGGGGGGCTTGGAGAGCATAAGGGTGAAGATCAGTAAGCCACACCGGATCCTCTTAACATCGGTCATTACAAGATACTTGAAGCCCACGAACATGAGAAAAAGATAGTGGGCTGGCGCAGCCCATCACGAATGCAGCTTCGAGTGGGCTGCCTCAACTCGCTAGAAAACCCAGTGCGCGGAATCTCCAAATGAGCAACGAGAGAGGACCGAGGCGAAGGTTACGAGAGGTTCAAATGGTGTAACGGAAAATCAAGAGCATTAAAGCCATGTTGAACGCGGGGGATCGCATGGAGGGTCCTATAAAGGGTCTTTGTGGAAGTCCGGAGAAAGAACCGAAAATCTTCTACAAAACTTTGATATTCTTAGAGAAAAACTTGTAACACTTAAGAAAACATTGTTAAACTTAAGAGATTCAATAAAGTAAACACATTTCTTTTCATATTTTGTAATCAAATTCGGTGTGAGGGAATTTTTGCTCTCACATTTTGGCGCCGTATGTGGGAAATCGAAGAAATTTCTGAAGATGTCATCCCTACCTAGCACAAAAAGATGGATTCACCAGTGAACAACCCAGCTGTTGATGCTCACGCAGATGTGAAGGCTTTGCTTGCAACCCTGGTGAGATCTGTCAAAAGACAGAATGAATCAAGTGATGCACTCGTTACTCGTTTCAATACTCATAAAGAGAACATGACAACCCAGTTGGCGACCCTCGCGAGTGCTCACACCGATATGGAAGTACGGTTGGGAGCGCAGAGGAATCTGCCCCCACTGGTGATAACGACAGACCTCCCTGGTTAGGTTCTCGTTGGAGCAGGGGCGCAAGCGGAACCCAACCGGGACCTTGGGGTTTTGTTCTTCAGGGGAAAAATTTTGATCCTCTAGAGAATTCTTTTTGGAGGAGACGATTATGTCCTCGGTGGCAGAACCGATGTACTGAACACTCCAAGCTCAGCTTGGGTACGATGGACAACATCGGCGAGCTTTGTCTTCGCCTAGGTACATGACACTATGAAAGCTTGCGTTGGTCAATGATAAAACGCACGTTGAGTTGCTCACCATGACGTTGAAGATCCACCGCACATCAAGCGCTGCTCTGGAGATCGATCGAGTGATCGCGAAGATAGATAGGACTCTATTCGAGCCGTATATCGCGGATGCGAGAATAAATGAGACCGCAAAGCTCAGACTTCCCCTCTATGAAGGAAAATCTGATCCGAAGGCACACATTACTGCTTTTCGGATCGAGGTGACCCGTGCTCACTTCCTAGAAGACGAGAAAGATGCAGGGTACTGCAGGTTGTATATGGAGAACCATACATGGTCCATCCTAGAGTGGTTCTCACAACTCGAACCTGGTTTCATTGATAGTTTCACCTAGCTGTCTGCATCATTTGTGAAGCACTATTCCATATTCATGGAGATGGGTGCTTCAAACACCAAGCTGTGGACTGTGTCACAAGGTCATACGGAGCCTCTGCAGAAGTTCATTGAACATTTCAAATCCGTAAAGGCAAAGGTTGCAGGCGTCAGTGAATCCACCGCATTGGCTGCACTAAAGCATGGGCTTTGGCATGAGTCACATTTCCGCTTTGAATTACCTATCCACAAACCGGATACCGTCAAGGACGCCCTTCGCTCCACGAACTGAATCTCCGCAGAGCAAGAGAAGGTGGCTCTCTCAAAGAAGTCCAAGAACCCTAATAAGGGTATTAAAGCAGGGTCTACCTAGAAGAAATTCAAAAAGAAGAAGACCTGAAGTGGAAGTGGAGGATCACACTCTTACAACGTGGAAAAGGGAAAAAGAGACCCCCTAACAAAGAAGGATCAAGAATGATGGGCTGCAAACCCGACGCCTACCGTGAGCTCCACGATTGCAACGCGCATGCCACACACGAGTGCTTTAAACTTAGGAGTTTTAGAAATAAGAAACTTGCGCAAGATGGTTTAGTAGGAGCGAACATTGACTTGGAGGAAGTTAGGCGTGAGATGGAAGTAGTTGAGGACCATGACCAGGAGCCCGCAACAAAGCAAACCCGGAGTCCAGAGAGAACAGAGACCTCTAAATCTTCCCAGAAGAAGCGGATAGACTTCATCATGGGAGGATCAAGACACTGCCGAGATTCTGTGCGGCCAATCAAGTCCCATGTAAGGAGAGCTGGGTTTGGGAAGGCTAGGTTCACCCAGGTCCCGAGCTGCGAGATCACTTTCTTTAGAGAGTGATGCTTCGCAGCTGGACCTTCCCCATGACAATGTCTTGGTGGTCCATGTTGATATCGGAGCTAATTGTGAGATTTCACGGGTCCTGATTAATATCGGGAGCACCGTGGACGTGATGTTCCTTGAAACTCTGATGCGCATAGGGATAGAGAGAGCAGAGGTAAAAAGTCCTCCAACAACTCTAACAGTATTTAGTGGGAAAACTGAAATATCCTTAGGGACAGTGTGACTCCCTATATCTGCGGGCAGAGTTTTAGATATGATAGATTTCACAGTGGTGGACCATCCCGCAGCATACAATGCAATCCTGGGCACACCCTGGTTGCATGAGATGAAGGCGGTACCATCCACTTATCACCAGTGTGTGAAGTTCCCAACCAGCAATGGGGTGGGAAATTTGAACGGAAGTCAAAAGAACTCTCGCATATGCTACATGGCAGAACTTAAGAATATAGTCCAATAGCAACTACAGAGCTCTGCAGGCGGACCACAGGACGGCTGTTCCTCTAGTAACCTACTGAATAGTCAGCCTATTCCTGGCCAATTGCAGCAGTTCGACTCGGAAAAGAATAATCTCGATGAGGACAGGAGCGCTACCGGAGAGGGTCACCAGAGTCGCACGATGCAGGTACCAATTGAAGACATCAACCCAACCCAATGTGTGGTAATCGGTGCGCAACTAAAGGGAGAGTTGAAGCGGGAGTTAGTACGATTCCTACGGAGTAACAGGAACACTTTCGCTTGGAAAACAAGCAATATGCCAAGAATTGATCTTGGTGTAATTTCCAACAAGCAATCCGTAGGTATTTGTTGGGTTTGGGTCAGATCCACGACAAGGCCCCATAGACTTTGAGGCCATTAATAGGCCTATCAAATCAAGGACAAAGCCAAAAACGAGCCGAGATGAGCGGCGCTAGGACTACAGTGAACCTAGAAGATCTACTGTTGATCTAAGTAGTGACCTATGAATCAAACCGTCGAGCTAACGCCATGCTAAGTTAATTACTCTGCATAGCTGAATGATTACAAGGAAGGAACTATAAAAGAAGAATGAAGGCTAATAAGAAAGGGGTCTGCAAATATTAGAGAGATATTAGAGAAAACCACTTAAATATTCACCATGAGCTCGTCTGGCTTGTAGAAGATCTCACCTCCTTGTATAATTCTTTTTCCCTTCAAAGGAAAACTCACGTTAAGAGGTATCGACCCTTGATTCGGCAATTGACGACTCCACTGAGGAATTCTTTAAGAAAAGAGCTAATAAAGCAAGGAACTAAGAAAATAAAATAGACATGACAGACCAAAATCTACAAGACGAGTATATCCTAGTTGAAGATATCCCCAACCAACTGGAAAAACAAACCCATCAAATTGTTGCCGACCAACAAGTGGAGCAAACACGAACAAACAGAATTCAGAGGATAAGCACACAAAAATATACCAATCAGTCACTATTACATCGTCTCGATGACCAAGAAAGAGTATCACGACAGCTAAGAACCAAATTCGAGGCATTCATAATGGCAAACTGCAACGTGCTAAGCTCAAAACTCTTAACAAGAACCTTTTCGGCTCTATGGAAACCCCACCACCAAGCTCAGACGACCGATCCATGCTCAACTAAAGCCTTAATACGAACACCCCCATCGACCCACAACAATCTAGTCGATCAAAACAAGGAAATAAAAATGTTGAGAGCTTAACTCTGAGAGATGAACTCCCTCGTCCATTGTGAAACCAGTTCAGCGCTAGATATCGAGCGAGTCGTTGAAGAGACTCAGAGGACTCTCTTAACAAAAGTATCACTGGGATCCGCATAAAGCACACACCAAAAATCAAGTTCCCAACGTTTGAAGTAAACGCCGACCCATGATCGCCTTTATGATCGCAATGGGACGAGCACAATTCACTGTTGAAGAAAGAGATGCCGGCTTCTGCCAACTTTTCGTCAAAAAACTCAAGTGAGTCGCACTCTCCTAGTACTCCCATTTGATCATTGAAAAACGACTAACAACCGCTGACCTCCGGTCCCTTAGTCAAGGACATCGAGAGCCCCTAAGAATTTTCATCGAGCAATATATGGAAGTGGTCTTGAAGGTACATATCTCCAAAAAAACCGCCATCGCCACGCTCAGAAACGCGCTCTAATATGAATCTAGATTCAGAGAAGGTTTACTACTAAAACAACCAAAAACTTTCGAGGACGCCCTTCATCGAGCCAACATGTTCATTGAAATGGAAGAAGAAAAGGCAGCCATGGCTCAGAAGCAAATCAAAACGCATGGCACAAAAGACATGGAATAAAATTTTGAGCCGTGACAATTTCACAAGGGCCAACCCAAGCACGACAAAGGCTTGCTGCCTAATTCGTCGACAAACAAAAACACAGATAACCCCAAAATTTGACGATGATCGGAACGCCTTTTACGAATTTCATTATCGGCATGGTGTTATCACTACCGAGTGCTGCCACCTAAAAAACATGGTTCTTGATAAATACAATAAAGGATGAGGAAGAAACAAGTGGAGAAGGGCAGAACAGTATCCACCAAGAAATCAATGGGAACGTTCCTAAAACTATGACCAAATCAAGCTTGCAATGAACATATATCTGAACTTGAAACATAGGTCGTCATAGCAGACATGGACCTCCTTGGAGAAACCTAGATAACAGACGAGGGGGAGACATTCCTATTCCTCGCAGAAGAATCAACGTCATCATGGGAGGTATACGGCATCACGGAAACTCTCTCCATTCAACAAAGAAATCAAGCAGCCGGTCCTCAATATGTACGAAGGATCAATGAGCAGACAACCAAGACACTAGCCAATCGAGTTCACAAGCGAAGATGCCTCAGGAGTAATCAACCCCCATAAACATTTCACTGTGATAGAGCTCATCATCAAAGACTACGAAGTGAGAAGAATCCTCGTCGACATAAGCAACTCGGTCGATATCATATTCAAAAGCACTCTATCAAAAATGGAGATCGACAAAAAGAAAACATGTGTAACGAGCAAATTGCCAATCGGAATAAACGGGTCTGTGACGACCACAAAATTCCATGTAGTCAACAACCATCCTATTTTCAATGCCATCTTAGGAACATTGTGGCTGTGCGTGATGAAAGTTGTCGTATCTATATATAAATAGTATGTCAAGATCCCGACAACTAAGGGAACAATCACCATAAGAAGAATCCGATGCGCATTTAAAACTAGCTTTATAGCTGAACATAAAGTGCAAAAGAACGCAGAATTATAGCAACTATAGTTTGGGAGATCAAAGCTCCCTAAAGAAAAGAAAGACTTGAGCATATGAATCAATTGACCAAGTCGGCATCAACGACGATAACCTAGAGCAATGTGTTAGAATCGGTCGAGAACTAGACGAGGATATAAGGAAGAAGCTTATCGCTTTCCTAAAAGAAAATGCATCCGTCTTCTGATGGTCGATGTGAGAACCGAAATTCGCACCGTTGGTTTCCGTTAGTTATGGAAAATCAGAGAGAACTCTAACTCTACAAAGATCCTGATTTTTTATGAGTCAAACGCGAAAAGATCATAAGATAATTATCAGAGAATAAAAATATGATTTTAAGAACAAAAATGGAATAAAAGAAGTGTTATTCTGGATTTGCGTATGAGAGTGTTACAACAGGTGATAAGCCTTGGCTACCTGAGGTGTTGGCAAATTCCATAGTACGAACACCTAAGATTAGTAAACCAAATCGAATCACAACTCGCTAACAAATGCGGAAAAATAGTTTGAAGTCCTAAGTATTTCGGTGTGGAGAATTGAGCATGTGTGTGCCCCTTCTTCATCTCTCTTATATAGGCTTCAGCATTGATATGAAACGAGAGACAATTCATCTGAAGCGCGTACCAGATTCATATCGCCAACTGGCGAGATGAATGTTTCTGATTCATCTCCACAACTGCGAAATGAATTCTCACATCGAATCGACGTCTCGCAATGAATCTGGCCCTAACCACTAAGGGGACTAGATCGACGGATTTCTAATTTGATAAACCCAGAAAATTGCGAGCTCGATCTAGTGTCTCAACGATAGCATCATCGGAGCAAAGCCTTCTCCCTGAAGAAATAGACAGTGGACTCAACAAAGAACCAGGCAACTTTATCGATGAAGAACCAGCGGACGAGGTCTTCGAAGAACTCGAAGAGAAACTGAGGGAAGAGGCGGATTTAGAACTCCTCGAACCATCTCGAGAGGTGTTTGACGAAGTATCAGTTCTCGGGTCCATTAAGTAACACACCGGAGGACGACCTCAGGTTTGTTAGGGAAGCAGCGACGATCCCGGAGTTCTCTTCGTAGAAAGGATGTCGTCAAGACTAAGCTCGAGAGTGCGACAAACCGAGGACATAGACGATAATAAAACCTAAATGCTAGAGAGAGAAAGTAGAGAGAAGGGATAGCAAATTTACCTTATAAAAGGCAAAGTGAGGAATCCTCATATAATGAAGGTCTTATAAAGGAAGGGCAACCGGGATTTGAAGCGTCGCCTCAAAGCCAACAACTAACCCAGGAAATACGCGCATAATGTTAAGATCCTGAGAACCTAGACCTAAAACCCTATACCGAGGATAGCCACCTATTAATAACCTAAAAGTCTCCTAAGCCCAAACCTTTGGTATCCAACGAAGTCGATGTCATCTCCTCTCGTCAGACTAAGGGGGAACATATTGTTGGGTATGCGTTGGAACCACAACAAGGCCCAGAAGACTTTGAGCCCATCAATAGGCCCATCAAATCAAGGATAAAATCCAAAACGAGCCTAGAGGAGAAGCGCCGGAACTACAGTGAACCTAGAAGGTCTACCGCCGATATGTGCAGTGACCTATAAATTAAACCGCCGAGCAAATG
>OVBE01009032.1:6000-16483 GCA_900406425.1 Iberis pinnata | reverse complement strand
GCACTAACACTTTCTGAGAAAACAACATATTTACAAGGTTATCACATTCCTAGTTCCTGATGCATATGCAACTTGCATGAAAATGAAACATCCTATATGCAACTACATGAAATGCAACTACAATGACACTCTGTTTTTGAAGAAACATTTTCGAAATTTTTTCAAATTTTTATGGTTTTCATATGCTAATAGATGTTATGTAAATGCAATGAAAAGTGGAGAGAAATGAACAAACAAAGAAATTTCATTAATAGCAAGTCCTCTGAATCCTCCCCCAAACCTGAATTACATGTTCTCTGTGTAAACTAAGTTCTGGATTGGACTCAAGGTAGCACAATATAGTGAAATCATAAAGACATTTTAAACATAAGCAATAATAAGAGGCAACAATAAGAACAACAGACAGGAGATGAAACACATTGGACGGATTATACAATGAAAGAGGGGATTGGGATGGACCCCAGTTACCCCAGTCATCTAGTTAAAGGTTCGAGAAAGAGTCCAAAACTGATCCCATGGGCGTCATTTGTTAGATGATTTCCCTTAAATCATAGATGTCATGACGGAACTCGAGATTTTGATCTCTACCAAAGGCAATCCATCTGCGGTCGGGAAGTAAGAAAATCCCTTGCCTCCGGAATCCCAACTGGAACAGATAGCATAACTGGGTGTTTAGACTCCCAATTATGAATCGTGTTTCTGTCAAGTAATCCATGTTCATTAGTTTCGATGGGTAAGTGCGCCTCCTAGGTTGTATCTGAAGTCTTTTGAAAGTTGGTGTTATCCACCCTCTGATGCTCAGTTCTGGTCACATCCGTCCTCCCATTCCCCATTTGGGATTTTTGTAAGTCAACAGCTGCTCCAAGAACAGTTTGAGGGGGCAAGGCCGAAATTGGCTTAAGTAGGGAAACATGTTCTGGTTGTGCAAGGAGTTTCAGATTCGGTGAGCGACACCTAGGCGCATGTACTTTAGTTCTTCATTGATTACGATGTTAGTGTCCTTCCTAGCATCGAATGAGTTTTCTAGGATCTGTTGCACGTATCTGACTGCTGGGTGGCGGATACTAGAGCTCTTGGTCTGCCCGTGTCGAAAATCGTCCGCTACTATCTCATCCCAAACAAACTCCTCTTCCTCCTGAGCATTTTTGAATTCATTTGGTTGATGCTTCATGCACATAAAACTGTAAATGCCCCATAGATCTCCGAAGGTGACCCTCTTGGTATCCTCATTCAAGGTCTTGAAAGTAATAAAACCTCCAAAAGTATCATCAACTTCATTGTCACCAAAACAATAGGTGACCTTTAGTGATGCTAGGAACATGCAAGTTTCCTCCTTATATGCCTCATGATTATGTGTCACCATGGTTGATATCATCATCATCCCTAGTATGTCTTGAACCTTTTCCCGGATATCAAGAGTTTTCAAAGTCTCGATGTCAGGAAATTTTGATCCCGTGAAGTCCAGTTGCATCAGTCTCCCATATATTTTTTCAACCGATTGTCTCTCTGAACGACTGGGCATACCACTGTGCGACATTGTGTTCCTGAAAGGTCCACATAGAAGCAAAAGTGAGTGAGTGATGTTCAAAGCACTTAAAGAGTTCAACAAGTGCTAAATATGCATTCTCAAAAACGTGTTGTGTATGCAAGTCACTTAGGCAAACATCGAGTTCCATTCATTTTTCATATGCCACCTTATCACCTTTAGTTCAATCGATTTTTGCAAAGCCGAAATCGGTTTAATAAAAACGTTTTTGAAAGAACTAGATCGATTTTAGCAAAATAAATATTGAACCCGGATTGGAAGTTTTAAAGATTGAATATCGAAAATGTTAAAGAGTGAAACCGATTTTGCAAGTGATTATATATTGTTGAAAAATCCTTGTTAGAGAAATGCTTTTAGTTGAAATGCCTTAGAGAGAAATATGTTTAGAGAGAATGGTTGGTGAAGTAGATGAGTTAAACAGTGAGAGATACTCCCTTAATATATAACCATTGGCGATTTTGAGGAGGTGGTGGTGAGTGGATGCTTGTGGTGGAGGAGTAAAGATGGTGCATATGGAGGAGGATTAAGGAGAGGACATTGGGGGTGTGGGTGTGTAAGGAATCTTGGAAAGTTTGAGTGGACATTGCCTTGGGTAGTGGATGTGTAAGAAAAGTGATGGAGGTGATCTTTTGTCCATGGGGTAAAAGAGGCAAGTGGGAAAGTGGAGATGATCTTTTTTCCTTGAGTGAGAGAAGCTTGGTTCGATTTCAACATTACTCCAAATGGTTCGAATGAGCCTCCTTAGTTCGATCACAACTTCATAGAACAGCTTGGCAAAGGTTTGAACACATGGATCAATCTCGGCGTTGAGGTGCAGGTCGATCCGTTGTTGAAAATTGGATCGATCCCGGCCATATTTTGGATCGATCATAGTCACCTCTTGGATCGATCATGTTCGATCCAACGTTGAGAGTGGATCGATCCCGACCATGGTTTGCATCGATCCGTCACTTGAGCTTTCATTAATCAATGTGTTGAGAATGGGTCGATCCTTTGATGAGTGTGGATCGATCACTGCCTAGCATGGCTCGGTCACAATGTGTTGAAAGCGCATCTTGTCCATATCTAATTTCTTTTCTCCTTGCAAGATTTCCCGAAACTCATCATGTAAGTACCTAAAACACCAAAACCAATTGAACACTAAATTGCATTAAACCAAGTAAATAAATTTAAAAAGCATTGAAAATAATATATACAAAGATAGACATGGGACTTCCTCCCAAGTGAGCTTGTTTTAAGTCACTAAGCTTGACTTCCTGCTTTTAGGATTAATGACCCTGATACATTTCTCCGAAGAGAACCGAGGTCTTTTCAGAGAAAGCTCCTTTGTCATAGTTCTTATCAACCTTGGAGTTTAGCTTCAGTTTTTCATCAACTTCGACAGCAAGTATGATGTCTTCCTCAGAAAGTATCTCCTTGATCATGAAGCTCTTAGAACACAGTGGATCCACATTCCCCAGATAATAATTGAACCTTTTTTTAAGTAAGAACACTTGGTCTCCATTCTTGATTTCCAAGCTTCGGGTATGAGGCTCCAAGTATTTTTCAGAAATTGGAATGTTCGAAGGTGGATTCTAAGGTGGCACACGTTTAGGTTGGGGTTTGAACTTAGGATTTCCTTTTCCTGGATCCTTCAGGTTGTCTTCACCTTTTGACCTTTCCAATGTCCTGAGTCCTTTTGGCTCTTCCGAAACTCCTTTATCTGGTTCTTTAACAGGCTTGAAGACTTCATAGTTCATTTCAGACCTTGTTGGTTCCCTTGCCAATACATCTTCAACTGCTTTAGTGTCTGAGTACCCATTCTTCAGATTATCTTCATTCAGTTCCTTCATAGAGAATAGCTGACTTTGGGCAATGAGATCCTTGGCTTTAGTCCTGATGTTGAAAATCATTTTTTGTCCTCTCCCTAAGTGCAGCTTTATGTGAACTTTCTTGACGTTGATTACAGCTCCAACTATTGCTAGGAATGGTCTTCCAAAGATCAATGGATCCTTGGAATCTTCATCCATCTTCAATACCACAAAGTTTGTGAGTATTGTTGCGTCTTTGATCTTGATAGGTAAGCTCTCTAAGATACTAAAATGATGCCTAACCGATCTGTCCGCCATCAACAAAGTTATGTTTGAAGTCTTGAACTCATCGAATCCCAGCTTCTTGGCAATGGACATGGGCATAAGGTTGATAGAAGCTCTTAGGTCACAAAGGCATTCATCAGAAGTCAAGGGTCTTAGTGAGCAAGGTAATGTGAATGAACCAGGATCTTCTTGCTTCGTTGTTATCAAGGCGTTGCATTCGTCATGTGATTACAACACTTCTTGAGCTACCTCTTACTTCATGGGTTTCGCAAAAACATCGGGGTATTTTGCCATGATCTCTTTCTTGAATCTAGAAGGGAAAGGCAACCTAAGAACATATAGTGGTGGAATGAAGGGTGCATCCTTCTGTTGTGTTACAGATGGTTGTTCAATAGGAGGTGGTTTGGTGATCACTTCTGGTGGAGGTTGCAATGACTTTTGTGAATCAATTATTGCAGGTTCTTCTTCTTCAGCTTCTTTTAAACACGATCCCCCCAACGTGAACCACACTGTCCCTAGTGAAAATAAGAGCGTAAGTTGGAGTAGGAATAAAAGTTGTCTGCTTGAGATAGATGGCATTGATGTTAGCATATTCCTTTGGGTTCTGCACAGATTTTCCCGGGAGATGACCATTAGTAGAAGTTGAAGTTGATGCGGTTTTTCCTTCGAGATTGGTGACCCTGGAGTTGAGAGTTTTAAGCTTTGAGTAGATTGCACTGAATGAAGTGTCCATCTTGTGTTGGATTTCACCAAATTTCTTTGATGTCTCGAGTGCATGATTGGCTTGACCTTGAAGAAGCTGCTGTAACATAGCTTCTATGTTGAAAGGTTGAGCAGGAGGTTGGTTACATGAGAAACCAGGAGGTGCACTAGTAGGTTGTTGTTGCTGTGGTTGTTGAAAACCATTTTGTTGTTGCTGCTTTGGGAAGTAACCTTTGTTCTGGTTATAGTTGTTGAAAGGTTGAGAGTTCTTCTGTTTTTGAGGTGGGTACACTTGGTCTTGTGGGTTAGCAACGTTGTTGCTTTTGTAAGAAAGACCAGGGTTGTTGGAGTAGTTGAAGTACCCTTTATTGTAACCCCCTTAGTTCTGTACATATCACATTTCTTCTTGCTGTTGAGCTTCGACAGCTTGAATATGAAGTTGTTCTTCATCAGAGATGAAGTGAACCTGATGTTGTTGACCCATGAGTAACCTTTCCAACTTTTCATTGAGTGCCTTGATCTCTTTCTTTGTGCTATCATCAGAAGCAGAATTACCTCAGGGTGTTCTGTCATAGTCCTTACTGTAAATCCCATCTGATTGGGCTAGGTTCTCGACTAATTGTCATCCTTCATCCACACCTTTGTTGAGGAAGTTCCCATTACTCGCTGTATCTAGCAACATTCGAATCTTGGATAAAGCACCTCTGTAAATGGTGCTGAGTAGGGAAGCTTTGCTGAAACCATGATGGGGGGCATTGCATGGTGTAGTTCTTGAAGCGCTCTCATGCCTCAGAGAAGGTTTCAGCATTCTTCTGTGCAAATCCTGAAATGTCATTCCTCAGACGTGCTGTTCTGGAACTTTAGAAGAACTTTGCAAGGAATGTCTTCTTGCAAGCATCCCAAGTTGTGATGGAGTTCCTAGGAAGTGAATTCTCCCATTGGTGTGCCTTCTCCCCCAAAGGGAAAGGGAAGAGGCGCAGTTTGAAAGCATCTTCACTAACACCATTTATGTTCATGAGGCTGCAGAACCGATCAAACTCATCGAGTTGATCGAGTGGGTCTTCCATTGGTAGATCGTGGAACTTGTGGCTCTACACTATTGCAATGAGACTATGCTTGATCTCAAAGTTGTTGTTCTGAACTGTAGGTGGATTGATTCCATGTCTGATGGTGTGAGTGTTGGGGTTGTCACCAGCACCTATGGTGTGCTGGTTATCTCTGTCAGCGTTGTCTGCCATTTATAAGTCCAACCTTCTCAAGTGTTTCGCACGTTCGTGTTCACGTCTTGCCCGAGAGTGTTCTCGTTCAAGAGCCCTGATGTCTGCAACGAGAGGAATCAAGTCTGTTGGTCCTCTGCTTCTCAGGTTTATACACTGCTAAGCAGGTACCTGAAAACAAAGCAAACAAAGGCAAACATGTAAGTAAAGAAGTAAAATAAGCTTGATCTCAAAAGATCTGAAATCTAGAATGTAGTAACAACACCCAACCGGTAACAGCGCCAAATTGATAGTAGGATTTTTGAGGTCCTAAGGGTAACAATTTCCCATCAGTGTAGTATAGATGGGTTATCAATCCAATCAGGTTAGTACTAACAATCTAAATTGCAATGAATGCTTCTAAGTCAAGCTAAACAGTAAAAAGGGTGTGGTTTTCTAACAAGTCCCAAGTGCAGTGAGACATGCTGGAAGTAAAGAGCATAAACGGAAAAATAAGCATAAAAGACTAATATGCAAAAACAGAGTAAAAAAAGAGAGGGTGAAGGATGTCAACAAATGTGAAGCAGTTCCTAAGGACTAAGGGCAATCAACCAGAGATCCGTCCTAATCTACCTAAGCACCTAACATACCTCAAACAATTAGTAAGCTATCCCTAGAAGATAAGTTCATAAGTAACCAAGTCCAATCGTTTGATAAATGGAATCAACCTAAGAAATCACCAGACCTAACTCCCGTTAACGGTACACTACCTAGAAGGCATTAAGCATCAACCTACAAAAGCCAAAAAGCCCCCTAGTCATCCAACCTCCTAGGCTGAGATGCATATCCTAAGCATCTAGGTGTTGCGTAAGGATAGACTAATCTCTGAAATCACCATGATCAGACATTCCATAGAACGCTTTTCGAGCGCTAGAATGTCCAAGATCGGATTTCGATTGGCGTGAAAGAAACCAGTATTAAGCACAATGAAACAGAAGGGATGTAAGTTTTCACATAAGCTTAGGTGCCTAAGGTGAGATCAGGATATCAACCCCAGTCTACCCCATCCTCAGGAACTTCAGGAACTACTCACTACTCATGGAAGTAAAACCAAAGAAAACAGAAATCATAACTTAAAAGCTAAGCATGCAGATCTAAGGTTAAACAGCAAGAACAGCAAGAACTCAAACCCAGAAAAGCAAGAACAGCAATAGAACAATAACTAACCCAGAAAGTGATCAAGCTAAAAACACAAGATTAAAAACAAAAATGGAAGATCAACATGCACCAAGTGAACAACCTAAAGCTAAGTAGAAATGTAAAGGAAAAACAGAAGATTAGCATAAACTTAAAAGATTCTGGGTTTTACACCTAAGAACATGAAGAACAACAAAGGAAAATGAAAACCTAAGACAAAACCTAAAAAGGAGAGAAAAACAAGACTTTTGCAAAAGGGGGCGAATTAGGGCTTTTATATTGTTAAGAGAAAAACCCTAAATCGCACTGAAGACAAAAGCTAATGATTGGCTCGGATCTTGGGTCAGGTCCACTTCGGAATTGAGTTGGTCGGGTTGGAGCGTGTTTGACTTCGAGTTGGTAAGTGCAAGATCGATCTGAGCTGGGGACGTTTGAATGGGATCGATCCAGAAGTTGAGCTTGGGATCGATCTAGCTTGTTTGTGGCTTGAACGAGGGACCGATCTGAGACTGGAGTGGAGATCGATCTGGGATCGATCCAGAATAAGGCTTGAGATCGATCTGGGATTGATCCAGAAGTTGATGCAGGATCGATCCAGAAGTTGATGCATGATCAATCTGGACGTGTGCTGGGATGGATTCAGATATGTGTTTCGGGGGTCGATCTGGGATCGATGCAAGAGTGAGCTGAGATCGATCCAGGTGAAGCTGAGATCGATCCCCATGAGTGCCAGTCCATTCCACGCTAAGTGCTGCTCCATTCCAGGTTGAGTGCTGCTTTTCTGAAATCTCACAAATCCTTCTTGGAAACTCCTGAAAGTCCTGGAAAAATCTCCAAAATGCGTGCATATGCAAATTCTAATGCAAAAGTCCTAAAAATCATAAACTTACCGAAGTCAACTATAAATGTAATGTATGCACGCCTAAAGACCTCAGAATTGATGTTAAATGATATGTAAAAACCATAAAAATTCAGAGTCATCAATGAGGAGCATGCAAGAACATTTAATCATTAAAACATTTATTAGTCTAATTATTTTTTTTTTTAAAAACGTTAGCACATAGGAACCTGTGACCTGGCCAAGCGAGAACTCTCAGATCTTGATCTTCAGATCAAGCATATACACAGGTGTGGCTCACTAGACTTTCGCACTGGCATACCCTTTGTCTTTAACAAGCACAATTTTCAACCTTGATGTGTGTAAACATGGCAGCTGTTTTTATGTCTATCTAAACAATCACTTGACTTCTCAGGTTCAGTCAACGACTTTTTTTTTGAACATCAAGCAAACTGCTATTTGTTTACCTTTTTTTACCTTATCAGCTCTTTGACCTCCTTGTTTATACACCATACTAGTACTAGCTGTCTTAGACGACATGAAATGCAGCTTTTTTTCAGCCACTAAGATATGTTTAGACAACATTCCTGATTTGCTGCACACCATGTTTGACCACTTATCTCAACCATATCCTCATCTCATCAGAGTTCACAGACTCCTATTGCCTTGCGAAAATTGATAAACTAGATTAAATCTAGTGGTTTTGTATACATATTTGCAAGTTGAAAATCTATTCTCACATGCTCAACCACAATTAGTTTATCCTCAATTAACTCATGAATAAAATGATGTCAGATATCAATGTGTTTGGTCCGTGAGTGTTGATACCAAGATCAACAGACCCTTTGATGTACTTGATGATTTGCTTAACGGTGTGCAAATGTGATACTTTGGATTTTGCATGATACCTTGTGCATATTCCCACACTTAAACATATGTTTGGTCTACTTTCTGTAAGATACAAAAAACTTCCAATCATACCTATGTACAATTTTTGATCTACTTCTTCTCCTTCACATATCGGGACAGCTTGCATGTTGTACTCATGGGTTTTCTGCCTGTTGTGCAGGAGTCAAGTCCAAATATGATGTCTTTGCATTTTAGTGATTTTAAGAAGTCATTTAGCATCATTTTAGGGTCTTTTAGTTGTACATATGTTACATCCATGGACTTTATTAGAAAGTTTGCAATTTTTAGAAGTTTTGCATTAGCACTTGCATACATATGCATTTTGGAGATTTTCAAGACTTTCGGGAGCTTTCAGAACGTTATTGCAATTTGGAGAAGGAAAGGAGAATGCGCGAAATGAAACCAACTCAAGTGTAGCTTAAGTCAAATTCGACGAAATCATCGACCCCACCATCGAGCCAAGACGAAGCAGGCTCGATCACACGCATTCTCCACCTCAATGGCTTGGCCCTCCACCTTGATTGTCGCCAACTTCACCTCGATCACCATCGAGCCCAACTTGATAGCTCGGTCCTTCACCTCGATGGATCGCCCTTGTCATCCTCGATTTTAGCACCTCGACCATCTCGGCCTTTCGCCTCGATCTCGTGATCGAGCCAAGGTAAAGTCGGCTTGATCACACACGCATTCTTCGCCTCGATCACACCCAGCCAACACGCATCAACCTCGATCGTTCACATCTTGCCACCTGGATCCCGGCCCAAAGCATTCAACATGCCTCGATTGCCTCTCAACATGGCTCGATCACCTCTCTTCATGACTCGATCACCATGATCGAGCCAAAAAACTTTAACCCGGACAACTTCGAATTAGGATGGACCATACCCATGACCCAGTTTAATCATTACATTTTGTCTTTTATGCGCTTTTAGGGCTTTTCTCAAACACTATAAAAGCCCTAAAACGCCTCCATTTCGAACAAGCTTTAATTTTTAGCCATTTTTGGTCTTGTTTAAGGTTTATCTATTTCTCTGTTTTTGTTCTTCATGTTTTTCATGTTTCGATTTAAGTTTGTGTTTACCTTTGATTTCTTTACCTTTCATGCTTATAATAGGACTGTGAACTATCTGGTGCATGTCGATCTACGCTTTTAATCTCGTTTTTCACCTTGATCACTTTCTCCGGGTTGCTACTGTTTCATTGTTACTATGTTTTTCTGGGTTAGTGTTCTTGTTGTTCATCTTCAGCAATTTTTCAACTTAGTGTTCTTGATGTTCATCATCGTTGAATTTTGATTCGAATGTCTTGTTTAGTAGTTATGCTTTCCTGTTTTTCTGATTTCGCACCAAACATGCGTAGTGAGTAGTTACCATAGGTTCATGAGAATGGGGTAGACTGGTGTTGATTTCTTCTTCCTCCTAAGCTCCTAAGTTTGATTGCGTATAGATCCCTTATGTTTCATTGCTCTTCATGCTGATTTCTTGTTCCTCCTAAGCTCCTAAGTTTGATTGCGTATAAATCCCTTATGTTTCATTGCTCTTCATGCTGATTTCTTTTTGATCATCTAAAATCTGATTTTAGGCATTTCAGCACTCAGAAGGTGTTCAATGAAATGCCTGAACATGGTAATTTCAGAAATATTTCACATCCCAGCCTAAGAGATTAGATGTTTAAGGTGTTTATTGGCTTTATTAGATTTGTTCTTCATGCCTACTAGGTAGTGTACTGTTAACGAGAGTTAGTCTGGTGATTACTTAGGATGATTCCATATATAAAGAGATTGGACTTGGTTGCATATGAATCTGCTGTCTAGGGGTAGCTCATTGCTTGAGGCATGGTAGGAGTTTAGGGAGTTGATGAAAGATCTCTGGTCAATTACCCTCATTCTCGGGAACTGTTTACATTTGATTTCACATTTACCTATTTGCTTTTATGTTTACATTCACTAGCTGTCTATCTTTCATTTACGCATGCTTGCTCTCATTTCTGTTTTTACTTTATGCATGTTTGCTATGTTCTG
>OVBE01009031.1:0-16484 GCA_900406425.1 Iberis pinnata | reverse complement strand
CGTTATTATTGAGATAGAATTAGTCTAAGTGTATAACACTTTAGGGTATATGGTTTATGGTTTAGATTTTAAATCAATATAATTATAAAAAGTTAATACAATGTATACTTTAAATAACTCACCAAGAGTCTTAAATAACTTTATATGAGTTAGATCTCGTTTCCAAATCTACATGTTAGGTTTAAAGTAACCGTAAGACAACATACATCTCGATAGCATTATCAATTCTCATTCAATAAAGTGGATACATACATTTTATTAATATTCACCTTGGATTGAAAAAGGGTCTAATTATGTATTAACACATTTTAAATAACTCACATTCGTCAATGAATCATGGTTTAGGGTTTACTAACAAATATAAAAGGGATGTTATTGACAGATGATCAATAATGTTTTCGGTCCCGGTTTTGAGTCGGCGCACTAGTACTAATGATCGTATAAGAGGACCACAAAGAAGCTCGCCTTGAGAAGAACCATACCGGGGACCTCAGAAGAGAGAGTTCTGGAGCAGCCATGAAGGAAGGAGGGTAGGACTTGAAACACCCCACCCTGAACACTAAGTCCTCAGACAGTTGTTCCACGCCCAAATCACCAAGTGAGTCAAGCCATTCAATATGTTTTTTAAGTCTTAGCCGTTCTTATGTCATTTTCATGTGAGGTTTGATTATTTGTTAAACCTTTGATAATTTAGAGTCTATATGATGCAACAAAAGTTACACTTGCTTAGCTTTTATGGGTCTACAGACACTCCCTGTTCTGAGACTATATGGCCCAAGAACCCAATACTCCTTTGTCAGAAGCTACACTTGCTTAGCTTAGCATATAGTTTATGTTCATGAAACTTTTCCAGAATAGCTCTCAAGTGACCTTGATGCGTGTTTTTATCCTTCGAGTACACCAGTATATCATCTATGAAGATGATCACAAACTCGTCCAAATATTCTCTATATATCACGTTCATCATCTTCATGAATGCTGCTGGAAAATTTGTTAGCCCGAATGGCATCACCATAAACTCATACTGCATGTACCTTGTGCGGAAAGATGTTTTTTGCACATCACTATGATCTATCAGGATTTGATGATATCCCAAAGCCAAGTCAATCCTGGAGAACCAAGTGGCACCTTTTAGTTGATCCAACAACTTATATATCCGAGGCAGTGGGTACTTTTTCTTGACAGTAACCCGGTTTAGTCCTCGATAGTCTATGCACATCCTAAAGCTCTCATCATTTTTTCACAAACAGTATAGGCGATCCACAAGGCAAACTGCTTAGCCTTATGAATCCCTTTTCCAAGAGTTCATTCAATTGTTTCTTCAGCTCTGTCATTTCCGCATGAGCCATTCTATAAGGGTCCTTAGAGAGCGGTGTGATTCCTGGTTCCAATTCTATCGTGAATGGATCCGACTTATCTGGAGGTAAACCCATGAAACACATCCCCGAATTCATTGGAAACCAAAATGTCCTTAAGATCCATTCCCTTCCCCCACTTCAGGTACACTGATTGTGGCCATATAGACTTCACAACCCTTTTCCAGCATCTGTTTTGCTCAGAGTGCTGACACAACTAAGTTCTCAGATGTCTGGTTAATCCCTTGGAATTCCAACCATCCATCCTCCCCTTCAAACCGGACTCTGCCTTTGTGACATTCCAGTGGCCTTGTGTTTTGACATCCAATCCATCCCCAAGATTACCTCATGCTTATCAAGTGAGAGAATGATCAAGTCAGCTAGCATGTCCACATCCCCTACTCTCACTGGAATATCTCAAACAATTCCTAAAGTGAGCACACTATGCCCAACTTCCCTGCTTGTTCCTTATGTAACAAGCCTTTTCCTACCATCGTCGGGCTAACAAAACTATGTGTGGCCCCCGAATCGAATAAGTTGTGCGTTGCAACATCCCCAATCTCCAAGGTCGGATAGGATCCTGGATCGCAAACTCTGAGAAAGGCTTGGTGATGAGACATCAATGTGGACGAGACGATGGATGATGCAACGGTGGACGATGGAGAATGGATTATGGGAACCGAGATTTGCACCGTCCTATATCTTTTAGTTATGAAAAATCAGAGAGAAATCTGACTTTCCAGAGATCCCAGATTTCTATGAGTCAAACGATTTAAGATCAGAACGCGATGAATAATAACATAAGTACGAAATGTAAAATACGAAAGAGAGAAAAGGGGTTTCCTATTCCGACTCATATGAGTATTTTTCAACAGATGGTAAGCCTCGGCTACGTGAGCTATCGGAAAGTTCCGCGGTACGAAAACCTAAGACTAGTTATCCTAGTTGAGTCGCAGCTCGCTAAAAAAATCAGAAAAATAACCCTAAAACTCTAAGTCTTTTGGTGCAGAAAGTTGGATGTCCTCCATCTCTTCCTCCTTATTTCTCTTATATAGGCTTCAGGGTTGGTCTGCTTTCCTTTTCTACATTCGATTCTTCTGCAGAAATCTTTCTTTTCTCTTTTGGAAACATTCCTTTTCTGCATTCTTTCCATTTCTCTATAGCTAGCGGAACAAGCTGCGACCGCCATTGTATTTAGGCCGAACTTTCACCAGGAATCACAAGTGGGATGTCTATCGCACTTTAGACCTCGTCGAACCATTATGCGGTTTTAGGTGGTTTTAAGATTCTTATCAGAGAATCGGTCTTTCGTATGACGATGCGATACGGATTTTGCGACAAGTTAGTCTTCATCGCTTTATACGATTAATACTTATATAAATGGATGTCATGATACTTCCGAAAACTGTAAAGATTAATCGTATAATCGTGATGTTTTCCATTTACACGATAATCCCGATACTTTCACAGAAAGAATGAGTTTTACGGTTCTATTCACAGAGTTTTAACGGAACTGCGGAATGATACGAAACGAGAAATGGGAGTTATGAGAGAAAATCAGCTTGCTAGTTGGCGAGCTGAATGTGTGAGATTCAGCTCGCTAGTTGGCGAGCTGAATGTGCGAGATTCCAGCTCGCCAACTAGCGAGCTGAATGTACGAGATTCAGCTCGCCAACTAGCGAGCTGAATGTACGAGATTGGCGAGCTGAATGTGTGAGATTCAGCTTGCTAGTTGGCAAGCTGAATGTGCGAGATTCCAGCTCGCCAACTAGTGAGCTGAATGTACGAGATTCAGCTCACCAACTAGCAAGCTGAATGTACGAGATTGGCGAGCTGAACTTCACACATTCAGCTCGCCTGTTAGCAAGCTGATTGCATGTTCGGCATTCGTGTTCTCGTTCATCGGAACACCGTATCTGTCGCAGTCTTTAAATTTTTGTGAACCATCTCGCCTCGTTAAAACCTTAGTAATAGAATACCCAGTGGGAAAAAATCTTCTCGACTAATGATAAAAGAGTACAGAGACGGTTGCCTAATTGTTCGTCGATTGTCGTGCGTTTCTTCCAAAACATATTTCTGGAAGTTTGGCAACTTTGGCTAGAACATGTTCTGTTGATTTGGATCGTTCAGGCGTTTATGTTTTTCTCGGTCGTTGGTTCCGAGTATACCGCTTTGAACCCAACATGGATGAAACGCGATGGATGATGTGCGATGGATGAAGTTTAATGGATGGAGAACGGTGGATATGGATCAGTGGATACGGATTGGTGGATACAGAACGATGGATACAGATAAGTGGATACAGAACGATGGATACAGATCGGTGGATACAGAACGATGGATGCAGAACAATGGATACAGAGCGATGGATGCATAATGATGGTGATGATCAAGGGACGAATAGAAATGGATGATGAACGCGTGGGCACGATGAAGACGATGGCTCGATGGATTAATGCAAACGATGTAAAGAGTGGGATTCAACCCGGCCAAGTGTAGATTTCTTGAACCGATGGATAATAGAATTTCTTGTTAGGATTATACTTGTACGAAATTAATATTTCTCAAATCAAAGAGTGAATAATCGATTGCTCAAAACGTTTTCTCTCAAAATCATTCACTGAATTAAAAGGAAGCTAATGTTTTAGCTTAAATAGGCGGCACAAGAGCCTTAGGACAAACGACAAAGCCCTAAAAAATAAACAACATGTAATCTCTAGGTAAAACAGCAAGGTGCTAAAAATACAAGAAAACAACAAAGCGTTTATTAGTGTCTCAGACACTTGGCCGAGGTAACTACTCTTGAATAGCTTAGGCGTAGTGATGCGGTTTGCCTCGTTAAAAAACTTAATGGAGAACCTCCTCCTACCAAATCCACACCAAGGAAAAAATTACATAGCTACATCACTTAGCTACTCATTCATAGTTACCTGGTTCTTCAGTTTGGATGGATATGAAGATGTTGAACACATCCATGGGAGCTTTGGAATCCGCATGAATATTCTTGGCTAGATCATTTGCTTTGGACCAGTTGATCCTCCTTTCTGACTCAGGTTCAAGCGCATGTTCCGGCTCTTCCTTTTCTGAGTTAGCCACGATCATATCATCCTCCCCCAATTGAAGAGGATTTTACTTCAAATCCAAATTTGCAACAAAAAGAAGTAATTCAGACACATTGGAGTTGAAAATAACTTTACATGGAGGATCATGATGATAAGATTGGTCCCGATTCTTGTTGGGGTCAAAAACAATATACTCAGAACCAACGACCGAGAAATACTTAAACGCCCGAGCAACCCCGATCCACAAAACATGTTTTAACCAAAGTTTCCAAAATCCCCACCGAATTTTCCTATCACTAAGGTTTTAACGAGGCAAGATGGTTCGCTTATGGCCAACATTCGCGGAAAGCTTAAAACCGCGACAGATTCGGAACAATGAAAAGAAAATCAATACTTTTCGATAAACGTCTTAGGCTTCGAAGGTTGTTTACATACAAGAACATGTACACTAAACATGCATAACACATTAAAAGATCAAGTGTTTTGGCGTAAGTAATTCATTGATATATCTAGAAGCACCGATGAAGATAAACTACAACTGTTAGAAGCGATGACTGGTGTCACGCACAACAATCAAGATGTTCCAAAATAATTAGGCTCAAGTCACACATTTGGGAGTCCACATTCATGATGTGTATCATCTGGTAGTCCATATCCTGTGGGTAACAATTCTGGAGGAAAAGGTTGGGGAGGGGATTGGAATCCCGGTTTTCAACAGTGGGGCACATCACCGACTGCTCATCAATGGAGAACTCCACCAAATGAACCACAATGGGGAACTCCACCAAATGTCCCACCATGGGAAACTCCATAAAATGCTCAACCATGGAGAACACCACCAAGTCTCGGTTTCCAACAATGAGGTCTTCAACCATATAGCTTCCAACCTTTGTGCCCTTCTCCATCAAACTTCAACCCAGGACAACATACACAATATTTTCAACAATTTGGATCATCAAGAACAATACCAGTAAATGTTAAATATGAATTTTCAATAGGAGATCGAGAAGAATGTATGAGGAAAAATCAACAAGACGTATTAGATAGTGTAGAAGTTGGAAACTTCACCAACTCTTCAACATCCATCATCACATGGTCTTGGTTTCAAAAACTATTTTGAAACTGCACAAAGTCCACAAAAAACTAGACCAGGAGGTCTGTTCAATGTTTGGGGACCAGATGTTAGTACAAATAAAGATCATCAAAATGAATCAAGAAATGATGGATTGAAACGAGCCACTACAACGAAGTACGCAAAATGTCTTAAATACATGTGAACTATTTTCGTCATATTATAATATTTATAGTTTATGTTATGAACTATTGTTGTCATATTTGAATATTTCTAGTTTATGTTATGAACTATTAACATCGTATTTTAATATTTTAAATTTATGTTATGATTATTGTCGTCGTATTTTAATATTTCTAGTTTATGTTATGAAATATGTAGCTTTTTTATTAATCAAAATCCAAAGTTATGTGTTTATCATTTTCGTTTGTATTTAATAATAATGTAACTATTGTCTTCAAAATTTCAGGTTTTTCTTCTTTGTCAATTGCGATCACGAGACATCCGTAGTTTAAGTTACGTAGAGAATATTGAGTTATGGAATTTGGATAATTAGCATTTTCAAGAGTTAATAATTGAACCATCTTTAACTTACTATGATAGATATTACGGAAGAGCACGAGTGCAAACTGAAGGAAGATTAGGATGGAAAAATATTTGGCGTAGATAACAAAAAGATGATGATGCGTGTCTTCAATTACTACGAATATCACTGTTATGTTTCTAGGAATATGTTGTCACACTGGAGTTCAAAGAGATTTCGGTTTGAGATTTGGAAGAAATCAAGAGATTGTGAAGAGAAATTTTAGTGAAGTTCTAAAAGCCACTGAATTACTTGCATGTTATTATATTATAACTCCAAAAAGAAAAGAACTACGCTGAATTCCTGAAAGACTGCAAGTAGATCGAAGATATTGGTCATATTTTGTGCATTCGCTAGACCTATGGATGGAACTCATGTTTGTGTAAAACTGAAGCTTGAGCTACAAGGAATGTATTGGAATCGACATGATAATGTATCTTTAAACATCATGGCGATATGTGATTTGAATGTGTTGTTCACATATATTTGGAACGGAACACCAGGATCATATCACGACACAACTATTAGTGATACTGAGTTTCCCTTGCTTCCTTCAGAAAAATATTATATTTTTCAAACAAGGATTTTTATCTCCTTATAGATCGTCACGATACAGAGTTGTGAGGTATCATATGATGCAGTTCAACAATGCTCCTCCACGGAACAAACAAGAATTATTTAATTGATGGCATGCTTCTTTAAGTTATGTTATTGAGAGGAGTCTCATGCTCTTCTCTTTATTTCTCGTTTTTTATTTTCGGTTTCGGCTGTGAAGGTGGTTTTGTGCTTGCCTCTCCGACGTGGTTTTCATATTCAAGGTTTTTTTCCGGCGTGTTCTCTTCCGTCGCATCAGCGAACGCCAGGCTTCTTCTACAGTCGCCGTCACCCATATCAGAACAAAGCTTCTAGTTTTGAGAGGTTAGACTCCACTTTGGTCTCAGTTTGCTGGCTAGGTATATGGATTTAGTATCGGTCTTCGGTCCTTAGTTGCGTTTTGTTTTTCCTGCTCTCTTTAGTGGTTTATGTTTCTCTTGGGTTTTGGTTAGGCTTGTGGTTGTTTTGTGTGATGTGGTATGCTTTCTATGTGGTTCAGATTCCCATTGTCAGAGGCTGCGTTTATCCTTTTGCCTCCTGTCTTTGCATTTTTCGGTTTGTTGTCTATGGCCTGATTGTGTTTCTTCGGTAGTTTATGTCCTTCCTTTCGGTTGGGCTCTGTTTTGCCGGTCTTTATGCTTGTGGTGTCTTTTGTTGGTCTAAGTTAGAGCCTTCTCTTCTTTGTTGGATCACTGGTTTTGACATCGGGTTTGGTTGTTGTTGAGTGAGGTGCCCTTTCTTTTGGTTGGATCATCGGGTTTCTTAGCGGTTTTCGGTCATTTGCTGATTCTCCGCGAGTTACTGTCTTTCGCTTGACGTTACGTCGCTCCTTGATCCTACGTTCAAAGATCAGTCTGAGATCTTTCATGTGATTGGCTTCTCTTAAAGGCTTTCCAAAGATATTTCTATACGTTCTCGCCAGTCTCGGAGCTTATGTTAGGTCAAGATCATAGTGTTTTGGCTTTGTTTTCGGGAAGAGTTGCCTCGTTCGCTCTCTGTCGAGGTATTTTTTTTTATTCACAATAGGAGGATGTGCTAGCAGTTGGCGATCTTTGTTTGGTCTCTTGCTTATGGCTTTGGTCGATTAGAGTTTATGGGTTCACTCTCGTTTAACTGTCCTTTGTTCATCGTCTTCTGAAGCTTCCAACTAGTGTTTTGGGCTTTGTTTTCTTAGCCACTTGTCTCGGTTTTAGTTTGGTTTTGTGTTAGTGTCTCTCTTTTGAGCTTTTGTTTCCGGAGTCTAAAATACTTTCGACGTTGGTTCCCTAAATTCTTTAGGACTTTGTTGTATTTGGTGGTTTTTATTTTCCTTTCTCTTATTATATTTCAAATGACAAAAAAAAATTTATATTAATCATTATATTCTTTTATTTAAACCTAATTTATTTTATATTATTTAAATATATGTTCCGCACTTTTTTTATTCATTATTCAATAGTGTTCCTACACTGCTTATTTTTTGTTAACCGCAGTTGTACCACAAATATATTTTTCTACCCGTACCACACTTTTTTGTCTCGTCCCGTTCAATTATTTCGTCTCGCACTATCAAATCCGCAGTTTCCATTCGAAGCCTTAGTGTTATGGGTGAATAGGGATCAAGATTAAAATAATATATATCAAGATTAAAAATATGACACTCTTAGTTCAATCAATTATTTTGGCTCATATTTTTATGTTTTATAAATCTTTAACACATATACACCAGCGTTTATCAAACATATATTTTAGTTTAATGATGTTTTAAATAAATTTTTTTTTAATTTACAATAATTTTATATTTTTATAATTTTTAAATTATTTATCTAAGTATTTTTATAACTTTATTTTATACTTTTTGAATTTTTTCACACCGTTTTTTATTTAAGAAAAACATTTATAGTTTTTCGAATTTTGTTATAAATTTCTGAATTTTTAAAAGGTTTGGAATTTTTTTAATATTTATTATAATTTATTTTAAAATTTATAATTTTATGAGATTTTTATATATATTATAACTTTTTAATATTTTTCAGATTTTTATAATTATTTTGATTTTATCATATTTATTTTTATTTTTCTAATTTTATTTAAATTTAATAATATAATAATTATTAAAATAGTTTTTAATTAAATAATATTATTTTATGACATGTGTCATCGGAGTTATTGTTCTGGTAAGATTTTTCTTGGCAGAAACAAAGTTGAAGGTTTAATATGTTATGATGGATGTTTGAATTGCTAGTAAAAAATGTCAAAGTTTAAATTACTAATGGGTTCCACATTGAAGGTTTAAAATGAGATTTATCCATTGTTTATATTCACTATTTAATTGTTTAAACTGTTAAGAGTAATTTTTTTTTAGTTAAGAAGAGTTCAGGGCCGAGATTCATAATTTCTCCTTAGAGTGAATGATACCGTCCAACAATGCAAAAGTCTCTTCTACGTAACTTTTAGAACAAAAATAAGCTATTAAAAATATTTTTTCTCCTTTTTATTCCACAATGATTGTTTAATCACATTTATAAATTTATATATTAGATAAAATAAAAAAGTTACTTATATATTAATAATCATCTTTTTATTCTCATTTTTTTAAGATCCATTTTATATGGATTTAAAATACTTATCATATACGATATTTATCTTATAAGTACATCTTATTAATTGAAAATTTTCAAATAAAAATTTTACTTGACTAGAAAATAAAATTTTTGTTTAAAAGTTTAAAAGTCACAGTTCTTAGTACAAATTGTGATTTTGGCTGTAAGAATTTCTTACGGCCAAAATCTCTACAGCAAAAATCCTACAGCAAAAGCTTACAGTCAAAGCCTTTACCAATCGGCCCCTAGGACGAAAAAAATATTTGGCGTAGACTACAACAAGATGATGATGCGTGTCTTCAATTACTACGAATTTTACTGCCATGTTTTACATCATTGTGTCATATATTACAAACAAATTATGGCCTACAACCAACATTAAATGTAAATATTGAAGAAAGTGTGGTTATGTTTCTACGAATATGTGGTCACAATGAAGTTTAAAGAGATGTCAGGTTTGAGATTTGGAAGAAATCAAGAGATTGTGAAGAGAGAATTTTGTAAAGTTCTAAAAGTCATTGAATTACTTGCATGTGATTATATTATAACTCCAACAAGACAAGAAATATTCCTGAAAGACTGCAAGTAAGTTGAAGATATTGGCCATATTTTTGGGCATTAGTTAGACCTATGGATGGAACTCATGTTTGCGTAAAAGTGAAGCATGAGCTACAACGAATGTATTGGAATCGGCATGATAATGTATGTTTAAACATCATGGCAATATGTGATTTGAATGTGTTATTCACATATATTTGGAACGGAACACCATGATCATGTCACGACACAGCCATTAGTGATACTAAGTTTCCCTTGCCTTCTTCAGGAAAATATTATCTTTTTCAAATAAGAATTTTTAGCTCCTTATAAATCGTCACGATACATAGTCGTGAGGTATCATATGATACAGTTCAATAACGCTCCAACACGGAACAAACAAGAATTATTTAATTGATGGCATGCTTCTTTACGTTCTGTTATCAAGAGAAGTTTTGGAGTTTGAAAAAGAAATGGTGGATTCTTTGTAATTTTCCAAGATATAATATTGACGTAATAAATACAATGGGATTCCATAACTTCATCAAAATTACAAATTTTTTCGATGCAGATTTTGCAGAAATAATGTTAGGAAAAGAAATTGACAATGTACATTGTGAGTGTGATGTGTGTGACGTGGAAGAAACTGAAGTATTATATGGAGAACACATGTCACAAATAAGAGATAATATTGCAGATATGCTATGGGAAAATTAAAGTGTCCAACAATAATGTTATTTGTATTTTTATGAGTTAATTTTGTATTAATAAACTTAACAAAAATGTGTATTTTTAATAAAAATTAAAATTTTATTTTTGAAATTTTTTATTTTTGGTATATAAGTATTATATCAATAAAAACTAATCATTAAATTTAATTCTAAATCTAATTATATTAATATCTTTTAATTATATTAATCATTATATTCTTTTATCTAAACAAAATTTATTTTTATATTATTTAAATATATGTTCTGCACCGCTTTTTTATGCATCATTCACTAATGTTCCTACACCATTTATTTTTTTGTTAACCGATGTTGTACTGCAAAATATATTTTTTTACCGTAAAACCTAACTATGGAACCACTCAGACATTGACATGCAATCACAAATCAAAATCAAAGAAGAACACATAATTAAAACAAATAGATATATTAGAAAATAGGGTTCAGAAATCTTCTCCACAAAGGTTCAGGACTCGTCTCCCAGTAAAACTTAGAAATAAAATAAAGCTTAGTTCTAAAGGCCTAAAACACATTGTATTTATAGGCTAAAAAGGTAAAATAATAAAATATGGAAAACTTGATAGCTTGAGGACTTGAATTGCAATTTGGAAAACTTCTTTTTCTTCTCGGAACATCTGCCCGATCGAGCACGTGTTTGCCCGATCGGGCACTTCTCATTTTTCCTCGACTCTTCTCTTTTGCTCGATTGATCTCAAATCTTGTATTTTTCCAGGAACATCTGCCCGATCGAGCAAATGGTTGCCCGATCAGGCACTTCTTTTCAATCTTGAAATCTTCTGAAACTTCTGATAACTTCTGAAACTTTCTGAAATGCAGCGTTTTGCTCGGATTCGACCCGAACACCTAGAATATTGAAATTCTACCAAATATGCAATGAAAACACTCGGAATAATGCAAAATAACAAACATAAATGCTCACTATTATTCATTAAAACCGAGTAATATCAACATAGTTATGAGTATTTTTTTAATTAGGAAGATTTGAGGGTCGAGACTCTTAATCTCTCCTTAGAGTGAGTGATACCGTCAAACTAGGACTGGGCAAAAAAATCAGAACTGAAGAACCAAAAAAACGGTTCTAGATCCGATTCTGGTTCCACCAAAAATACCCGATGGTTCTTGAGATGAAGAACCATGGGTATCGGATAGGAACCGGAACCAAACCGAGAACCGATGGGTAGAACCAAGTACCCAATATATATATATATACCTATTATATATTTCGAGTATTTTAGTTTTTCTTAGGGTAATTTTTATTTTTATTAGGGTAATCTTTGTATATTCGGATACTTATGAGTAATTTAGTCTTAAATATTTGTCGGGTATTTTAGTTTTTTGGATAATTTTTGTGTTTTTGGGTATTTTATTGGTATTCCGGGTCTAAAAATACCCGGAACCGACTTAGAATCGAATATTTTGGGTATTTTTTGGTATTTCGGGTATGGAAATACGCGGAACCGACTTAGAATCGAAAATTTTGGGTATTTTTTGGTATTTCGGGTCTGAAATATCCGAAACCGATATAGAACAAAAAAATTTGGGTATTTTCCGGTTCTTTTAACATAGAACCGAACCGACACGGAAGCAACAAGAACCGAACCGGAACCGAACCGAATATTTGAAAAGTATCCATTGGGTATTAAAATTTAGAAACCGGAGAACCGGAACGAATGGTTCCTACCCGAAATCGAATCGAATACCCGAAATCTCAGCCCTATGTCAAACAATGCAAAATGTAATTTTGGTCAATATATTGCATTTAAAGATAGTGTATACATACATATACACCAATTTATTATAATATTTGACTGTACNGTTTTTTTGTCTAAATTTGAAAGTATGAGATTTTTTGGAATTACTCTCATAATATAAACCAATAATGTTGTTTATATAGTATAATGATATTTTGACTACATCCCAACTACATCTTAGGGGGTGTTATTGGTTATGGAGTTTTAATGGATTTTGAAATCCATGCGAAATCATATGTTATTCGTGTAATGATTTGTAAATCCTAAATGAAATCAAGTGTTATTCATTTAATGATTTGTAAATTCTAATTGAAATCAAGTGTTATTCGTTTAATGATTTGATATTGGATTTCAAATTCCACTTTGTATTTTAATGGATTTGGAAGGATTCCAAAGTTAAAAATACAAAGGACCAAATCCAAACATAAATCATGGTATTTCAAAATTCAATCATTTCAAAATCCATAAATTTCCAAATTCTCATGGATTTATAAATCCATTAAAATACCATAACCAATAACACCCCCTTAGTGTTCTTCTGACCCCAGGTCTAAATTCCCGTACTCGTCTCTAATCTTTTGCCAATATTATTATTGTATACAAAGATTATTCGACATAGTTTAATATATTTTTTACCATTCTAATGATCTCATTACATGTTTTCTTGCGCTGTATTTTTAATTTTCTTTTAATTATATAATTTATAAAAAATTTTATATATATGTTTTTCGATAGGTTTAGGAGACACTGAATCGGTTGATTGCAATCCAGATTTTACTGACAAAGACTGTGATAAATACTGTAAGGATACCGGTCATCCGGGAGGCTATTGTGGACCCGAACATGCTCAACCACTTTTGAAGATATGTTACTGTAAAAGTTGAGAAGAATATGTGACAATTATGTGCAATTATCAAATTAAAACATAAAATAAGTAATCACATGAAGTCGGATATGTATTATCCGTCTCCTAATCTTCTTTATTTTATTTTATTTATATACCAGCCAATGATCCACGTTATTTACGCAAAAGTTTATTGTGAGTGTGTGTTGTCCGGTTTGTCTCTGGGCTCTGGGCTCCATATGGGCCTTATGTTGAGTGGAGAAGTATTGAAGTCGTGGGCTTCGCTTGTTCTTTCAGGCGAATCTGTTAAGAAACAGATTTAAAGAACAGATTAGAGAGAGAGCAAAGACTTACCAGAGTTAAAGCTTCTTCCATTGTCATCTTTGAGCTGCTCCAAGAGTCTTCAAGATTCTCAAGAAGCTGAAAGATGAAGAGCATGTTTGTTTTCTTAACTGGATGCAGTATCTGGGTATAAATACAGAATGACGTTCGTTTAGTTGAAATTATGTAGCTAGATACTGCATCAAAATACAAACCTAAAATACATCCAAAATAACCGAATATTTCATATGAGTTTGTAAGTAGGGTTGAGATGAACCAAAACTCATAAAAAATGTTCAAATGTCTAAAATATCTTTATTTAGGCCAAAATGTTTAAACATGTTTTCTCGCTAAAAACTCATAAACGTGTTTCTTAAGAAAAACTCTTTTTCCCGCTAAAAACGTGTTTCCCTGCAAAAAAAAAAAGTGAAAACGCGATTTTCCGCCAAAAATTCGGAAACACGTTTTCCCGCCAAAAATGTGAAAACGTGTTTTCTCTCCAAAAACGCGTTTTCTCGCCAAAAACGCGTAATCGTATTTTTCCGCCACAAACGCGAAAAATCTTTTTCCCGTTAAAAACGTGTTTTCCCGCACAAATGCATAAACGTGTTTTCCCGCAAAAAACGCGGAAACGCGAAAACGTATCTACATACTAATGCAAATACACAAATGAACATGATTGTATCCAGATGCAGTATCTGGATACAAAATCAAAAACAGAAATGAACATCATCTAGATACTGCATCTGAAAAACGTATTTGGATAAAAGGAAATAAGAGACATCGGAAACAGTTCTTATAGCTAGTATTCTTTGTAGTCTAGTATATGAAGTAACAAACATGTAAATCTCTTCTAAAGTTCTATAGTAAAAGTATGACTGAATAATCACCGAGATGTACCCTTGGTTCACAAGGAGAACTCATAAATTCTTGTGTCAAGATCAAATGCACATTAAGCCAAGAACAAGTGCAAAACAACAAAGATCGAAATAGGCCTTACATTTATAATATAAATACATAAATTCAACAGTAGTAATAATTAAAAATGTAGTATATTTAATTCTTAACAATTCCGTATCTATGCAATAATATTACATTTTCTAAAAATATAATATATTAGAAAAAATTATATCTATAATTTTTAGCAGATATACTGAATTCAGGCGCAAGTGAATAATTTGAATAATATTATTATATTTATGCAATAATATTACACTTCTTATTATTACATTTTATTTTAAATTTGACGTTAACGTGAATTGTATCTATACTATTATTTGAGAAGTACATTTTTTGAGGAAGGCAAAATAATGAGGATATTTACGAAATCTGTCTAATTTAATCATCATTTAAATAGTGAAAATATATTTGATTTAATTTGTTTTCAATAAAAACTAAGGTTATTTTGCTTTTAATAAAAATGAATTAAAAATTAAAAGTGATCAATATTATTTTATTTCATAAAAATGATCCAATGTTTTATTTATTTTTATCTTCTAAATTTGGGTTAGTTCATGAAAGTGATGAATATTATTTAAATATTATTCTAAATTTGGGTTAGTTCATGAAAGTGATAAATATTATTCTAAATTTGGGTTAGTTTATGAAAGTGATATATATATATATATATATATATATATAACGTCTTAAATAATATAAAAAAATCAATAAAAAGTTTTTTTATTTCGTAATATATTCACGCGTGTGTATTAATTGAATATAAATAAAATTAAAAAATTAAATATTAAAAATGGTAGTTAGCTTATTTGTACCCAAATATGAAAATTTAAATAAGATAACTGATTTTAAAATAATATTCTTCGTTTTTTCTAATTTTTTCAAATATTCACGGGTTCATATCAATTGGATAAATATCTTAATTAATATATACAAAATCAGTAAATTTATTTTTATTTCATAATATATTCACGGGTTTGTATCAATCAAAAACATGGGGTGGTAAAGTATCTATGAGGTGAATGCATGGTCCCAGGTTCGATTCTTCCTTATGTTCTTTTGCTTTTTTTTCATTTGAAACATCGCGTTTTTATATAAATATAACTAATCGACGTGAATGGTAAACAATAAATCTAATTGGCTTAGTGGTAAAATATCGACGGGATGTATGCATGGTTGGGGGTTCGATTTGCCCTTTTGTTTTGTTTTTTGTTTTTTTGAATATGGATATTTAAGTTTAAAAATCCTATTAAAAAATCTTACCAACATTAACATTTATTATTTTTAGATTAAAATAAGTGATTTAAAATAATATTTTTCATATTTTTTAAAAAATATATATATATATATATATTTATATATATATATATGAGTTATATTTAAAAGGAACTTTTCCTTTCTAATACACAATTTTTTTAAGAAAATAAAATCTTTCCTTATCGTGAAATTCGGTTACCTAAAATATCAAAAATTCTAATTCAATTACATTTAATATTTAATATTCTAATTTTCAAAATATTTTGTTAGAATAAAGATTTTGTTAGAAAAACAAGGGTCTCACATCGAAAATTGATGGAAGTCCCATCCCTTTTCAGCTCCCATATATATGAGTTTAATGATTTGATTCCATCTCACACCAATTTTGGTGCAGTAAGTGCAAGAAACCGACTTAGTCGAGATCCAGACACAAATAATATTCAGTTAAATACATTTTATTGAAAATCAAATTTATAAACTGAATGTGATAGATATAATATGCCTTAATAATTTAAGTGTCTGATTTAATCATCATTTAAATAGTGAAAATATATTTGGTTTAATTTTTTTAATAAAAACAAAGTTTATTTTGTTTTTAATAAGAATGAATTAAAAATTGAATGTGATCAATATTATTTTATTTCATAAAAGTGATCCAATATTTTATTATTTATATCTTCTAAATTCCGGTTAGTTCATGAAAGTGATAAATATTATTTAAATATTTATTATATCAACTTAAATATATATATATACATCTTAAATAATATATAAAAATCAATAAAAATTATTTTTATTTCGTAATATATTCACGGGTGTG
>OVBE01009030.1:0-16488 GCA_900406425.1 Iberis pinnata | reverse complement strand
CAAGTGAGAAAGATGAGTAATGATAATAGAAGAAATAACCTGGAATGTCATGAAGAACTTTCACCAGTAATAACCTGAAACACTTTAAACTCAAAACTTAACGTAAGTAGATTAGGACTGACTCAAAATAGAAAAACAAATAAATAGACTCTAAATATAAATATATATATATATATATTGGGTTGCCTCCCACTCAGCGCTTTGCCTCCCCGGAACGGCGCCAAAATTATGATAGGTTAAGAATTAAATCATAAACTAGTACTACAAAGAACAGTTCAACGTAGCAAGCAAAGGTATCGAATCCACAAAGACTAGAAAGTACACGTTCAGTTTTAGTTTCAAATCTAGCTAAAGCGAGAATAATTAAGTGATTGTTGTAACGAATTCAAAACGGCAAATAAAAACACTAGGCATTAGGGAAATCTGTAGGTATTCAGGGTTTAAAGTGAAGTTAGCATGCAGGATATGGATTGAAAATAGTTCTCAACATGAAATACGAATAAAGAATAATCTCCTCCCGAAGTATTAAACCCTATTCTCGAATTTCCAGAGACAAACTCACGCCGTCTTTAAAGAAATTTGATCATGCATTACAATCAGATTCAATTGTTCATAAGCATTTAAAACAATACTCCCGCAAGTAAAAACACTTATTCATCTAAATTAGGTCAGGTTTCTAAATCAAACCCCTTTGTATTATCAACCTATAATCATGAACTAGGTGATCAAACTAATTCATGCATTAAGAACGAATTTAGACTAAGAACCTAACAAATTAAATGCTACAAAGTTAAACCTTACATTCAAACCTGGTTTCCCTAGGAAACCCTAAAACCTAACTAATGAAATACTCTGACATATCAAAGCAAACACAATTCAATGTCAAAGAAGAACACATAATTAAAATAGATAAAGATATATAAAAGGGTTCATTAATCTTCTCCAAATACAGGATGAATCCCCTCTTCCTCAGTAATTCTCTCATATATAAAATAAAACTTAAGTTCTAAGAACCTAAAACATAATGTATTTATAGGCTAAAAAAGTAAAATAACCGAAATAAGAAAATTGGGGTAAACTTGAGGACTTGATTGCGAATTTTGGAAATTTTCTACTTATTCTCGGGTATTCCATGAGCATTTTCTCGATCGAGCAACTATATTGCCCGATCGAGCACTTCTTTGTATTCATGCGCGATCTTCTTCTACGAGTCAGCTTGACCAGTCTTCAGTAAAATAGCCATAACTTTTGATTGCACCGATGGATCAACTTCAAACTACTTCCATATGAAAGCTAACTCACGTGGCTATCTTGTGTTAAAATTGAAGCTTCATCCATCTGTGGAAACATCTTCAAACATTTCTAAACTTCTGACCCTTCTGCTGGACTCTGCATCTGCATATATCAATTCACATCCGTTTCGTGCAGAGATCCATCTTTTTGTTCCAAAATGACCCAAACACCTAGAAAACCTGTAAAAGATATCAAATTGCAAGGAAAACACTTGGATAACGCTTAATAACAAACATAAATGCTCACTAGAAAGCGTTAAAACCGAGTAAATTACCTTTCAACTTCGGCATTGAGAGCTCTTTTCTCATTAGGATCAATATTAAGGCCAATTGTAAGGTGTCTTCAATAGCTAGATCCTCCAATTACTCATTGGCAAGATCACCCATAGTCTCTACGTAGAATATTTGACCATCAATTTTCGGTTTCTTCATGATCTCCTTGATGTCTTATTGTTGCACATGACCTTTTTTCAAGTGCAAGTCAATCTTTCAATTCCTAACATCAATGATGGTTCCAGCTGTTTCCAAGAAGGGTCTACCAAAGATGAATGGATCTCTTGGTTCTTCCTCCATCTCCAAGACTACAAAGTCGGTTGGGATTTTGGTGTTCCCTAGTCTCACCAGGAGATCTTCCAACATTCCAATTGGTACTCTTACGGATCTATCGGCCAGCACCAAAGAGATCCTACAAGGTTTAAATGAAAAGAAGCCAAGTTTCTTAGAAATTTAGTAAGGCATCAAGCTAACACTAGCTCCTAGATCACATAAACATCTATCAAAGGTAAAAGGTCCTAGAGCAAATGGAAGGAAGAGTAAAACTCCTTGGATCTTCAAGTTTCTTTGGAGAGTTGTCTCGGTTTATGATTGCACTACACTCCTTTGAGAGAATGATCATTCCTTCCAAGGTCTTAAGCTTCTTCTTGATTGAATCTTTCATAAACTTGCTATAATGGGGTGCTATAATGGGGAACAAGCATGAAAGAATCAATTATTGGCATAGCGATTTGAACTTCTTTCACTTGCTCTTCAAATTGAGCTCTATACTTTTCCATTAGTTGCTTCTTGAAGCGACCCGGGAATGGAAGTTTTGGTACATAAGGAGGTGGCTCATAAACTAGTTCCTTTGGTGTAGAGTCTTCACCTTTGTCTTGTCCTTTACCCTTGAAATCAACCACTTTCTCTTGAGTTGGTTTCTCTACCACAATCTCTTCACATGAGTCTTCATCATTCTCAAAGAAAAATAACCTCCCCCCCCCCATCTTGATTCTTATTGTCCTCAATAACAACTTTTAGTGGTAGCTCTTTGTAATTTCTAAGTGTGATGGCATTAATGTACTCCTTGGGGTTGGTTTCTGATTTGCCCGGAAGTTGGCCCATTGGTCGTTTGGAGGTAGAATGATTTGAGCCACTTGATTGTCCAAATAATTTAAGTGAGAAGCCATGCTTATAATATTTCCATTTAATTCATTCGTTCTAGCGGTGATGTCTTTCTTGAAAACTCCATGATCAATGGCAGTTTTCCCTTGTCCTTCGAGAAGTTAGCTCAACAATTGGTTCGTTTGGTCATAAGCATTGGAGATAGAAGAACTCCCTTGAGATTGTTGTTGAGGAAATTGAGGATTGGAGAAACCCGGTGGCTTGGTGAGTATTGGGGTTTTGGGTGGAAACCTCCTTGATTGTTGAATTGAGGCTTGGGTTGAAAGCCTTGTTGTGGTTGTTGCTTTGGAGGGTAATGTTGATCTTATGGGTTAGCAACATTGGGGTTGTGGTATGAGAGACTGGGGTTTTGTTGGTATTTTTTGTACTCTTTGTTGTAGCCTTGATTATCTACATAAGCTAATTCTTCTTGAGTGCCTTCTTCTTGAGGTTGGTAGTCTTCTGGAGCATCACCAATGAAGTTGACAGCTCCTTGTTGAGAAAGGATGAACTTATCAAGCTTCTCTTCTAAAGATTTGAATTCCTTTTTGTAATCCTTATCACTAGCAATAGCTCTAACCGAACAGTCATAGTCCTCCCCATAGTTGTTATCGCTTTGTGCCAAATTCTCAACAAGCAATAAACCATCAGCTTCAGTTTGACAAAAGAAGTTCTCTTGACTAGCACTGTCAAGCATCATCCGGTACTTAGGGGCAAGTCCGCGATAGAGAATACTAAGTAGGCTCTCACCCGAGAATCTATGATGTGGACTTTGGATAGTGTATCCCTTAAAACGTTCCCAAGCTTCCCCAAAAGATTCGGTTTTGCGTTGCACAAATCCTGAGATTTCGTTCCGGAGTCTCGCAGTTCCGGAGGTTGAGAAGAATTTGGTTAGAAACGTTTTCTTGCAAGCGTCCCAAGTGTCAACTGAGTTGGTTGGAACGTTTTTCTCCCAAGAGTGGGCCTTCTCGCCCAAGGAAACAAACGCATATTAAAGGCGTCTTCGATCACACTATTGATCTTCATTGTGCTACACAACATATCAAAGTTATCCAGGTGGTACAAAGAATCTTCATTAGGCAATCCATGAAACTTTTCATTTTGGACCATATTGATGAGGCTGGATTTTATTTCAAAATTTTTGTTGGCGATCGGTGGTGGATGAATGTCGGTGCGTTGAGCATGGCGAATTGGGGCATTGTTCGTTCCAATGGTGCGTGGTTGGTTGTTGTTGCCACCACCATTGTCATCTTCATTGTTTCCATTGTTGGTTTTCCATTTCTAAATCCAAACGTTGAATGTGAGCAAGGCGCTCTTGTGATCTTCGTTCCCGAGTGTTTTAATGTTCGAGCGCACAAATGTCTTCAACTAATGGAATGAGATTTGTAGGTCCTCTACTTCTCAGGTTCATACACCTGAAGTGCACAAATAAACAAAAGTAGAGATATGAGTAAAGTCAAAGAAAGTGAACTTAGTCCCAAAAAATTCAAAGTACTAATGGTTAAAACAATCCTGAAAAAAGCAACGGCGCCAATTTGATAAACATAAATTTTTCCTAAGCGATGTCTAAGCAAATAACTTAAGTTTATTATGTCATTATAGCACTTATGAATCAATACAAATTCAGGGGATTCAACACACTAATCTTATATGAATCTTATCTAGTCTAAGCCTTTTAAGATTGATTGGATTCATATATTCAAACACACTTAAAATAGAAAGTCAACAAAAGTCAACTTAAATCAACAAAAGTCAACAGAATTTAAAAATCAAATTTCAAAGATAAAATGGCTAAGAAAATGGCATAAGTTATTGATTTCGTAAATTAAGTAACTTCACATGATGTTCAATACTAACTACTAAGCTAGTCTTTGATCTAAGATTCCATAAATAGACTAATTCACTCTCATGGCACTAATCATTTCCTTAATCATGCAATTAAGACAATCTCTTGGATAATTACATAAATAAGAAACATTAAACTCTAATTCATGGTTAATCACTAAACTAACTAACACAAATCTCTTTGGTTATGCCTCATTTAGCAAGCAATAATTGGTTCTGGCATTTCGTCAAACACCTTTCGGGCACAACTCAACGTATGATCAAGATTCAATTGATCAAGCTAAATCTAGCATTAAGAACATTATCTACTTGATGATACATGGAAACTAAGCCCTAAACATCATGATTCATTACCTAATCAACCTAATCTACCTAACCATTTGCTTAAAAGGAGACTACTCACTATTCATTGGATAAACACAAAATCCAACAATGGAAGTTTGTTTTTCCATAGATAGAAAGAAGATTTAATGATAAGAAACAATTAGAAGCAACAAATTAAACTCAAAATAAGCAAAAGATAAAATTTTTACAAAGTGGTTCTTAAGGAAATTAAAAGCAAAGCATAAAAGATACCTAAAATTAGGTAAAAGAGTTTAAATAGTATTCCAAAAAGGTATTGGGTTAACCCATACACATTTGGGTTAACCCAATTAGATTTGGGTTTAAACCAAAAATGGTAAGTCCAAGGTCGACTTTTCCAGCGCGTATCGGTTTGGACTGACCGATGCACCAAACCGATATTGAGTTTCTTCGTCTGTACCGATTTGAGCAAACCAGTACACTATACCACTGCTTAGTTCCTGTCCATTTTTCGCATATTGTATCGGTCTAGCTAGACCGGTACATTAAACCACTGCATGCTTTGTTTCACCTGTACCGGTTTAGACAAACCGGTACATTAAACTGGTACACCTCTATTTTTCATCTTTTTGCACCTTTTTATCTCCTCCAATCCCCGTTTCCGATTTTTCTGTTTCTAACACCTGTAGAAATGAAATGCAAATGCATGCTAACTAGCCTAAATGTACATAAATCTACCTAAAATAAATGCAAAACAAGAATGAAAACATGCTAATAACGTATTGCATCAACATTGCAGAGTATAATTCTTGAATCGCTCCCATGCTTCAGAGAATGTTTCAGCATTTTGCTGTGCGAAACCAGAGATATCATTCCTCAACCATGTTGTACGAGAAGTGGAGAAAATTTGGCAAGAAATGCCTTCTTGCAAGCATCCTAGGTTGTGATTGAGTTCCTAGGAAGATACTTCTCCCACTGATGAGCATTGTCTCCCAAAGAGAATGGAAAGCGAGGCAGCTTAAATGCGTCCTCACTCACACCATTGATCTTGGTGAGACTGCAGAATCTGTAAAACTCGTCCAGGTGGTCAAGTGGATCCTCCATTGGTAAACCATGGAATTTATTCCCCTGTACCATAGCTATCAAGTTGTGCTTAATCTCAAAATTGTTGTTTTGTACAGTAGGAGGGTTAATTCCACGGTGTTGTGTGTGAGTGTTCGGGTTTTCACATGCACCAATAGTGTAATGGTTGTCGTGGTTAATGTTGTCCTCCATATGCAAATCCAACCTTCTTAAATTTTCCAAGCGTTCTTGTTCTCGTCTTGCGCGATAGCGTTTCCTTTCAAGAGCATGAATGTCATCAACGAGTGGAATTAAGTCAGTTGGTCCTCTGCTTCTCAGGTTCATACACAGTGATGCAAGTACTTGAAAAAAAGGAAACAAAGTGAGTATGTATGTAGATCCAAAATCCAGAATGTAACAAACAAACACCCAATTGACAACGGTACCAAATTGATAACAGGATTTTTAATTGTGTGTATTAGTGTATCAATTCCTTTCACACTATCATGCCATTGTAGTATAAATAGGTGTCAATCCAAATGGGTGCATTGCTAACCACTCTATATGCAATTGGAACTACTAATTCAAGCCAAATAAGAAGATGGGTTTTTATCTAATAAGTCCTAAACAAACAAAACATGCAGAAAATTAAACATGACATCAAAGCCAAAATGCATAAGTAAATGCTAAAGGTAAACAGCAAGTGAAGTAAGCAGGGAAGAAAATGGGGGTAAAATGTAATCAAAGGGTAAACAGATCCTAAGAATGTGGGTAATTGACCAGCAATCATCCTTGTACTTCCTAGACACCTAACATACCTCAGACAATGAGCTAATCCCTAGACATCAAATTCATTAGCCCAATCTCTTGATAAATATTTTCAACCTAAGCAATCACCATACCTAAATATCGTTAACGGTACACTGCCTAGAAGACATGAAGAACCAATCTGCTAAAGCCAATAAGCACCCTAAACATCTAATCTCTTAGGCTAGGTATGCAAATCTCTGAAATCACCATGTTCCGACATTTCATCAGAAAACTTTTGGGTGCGGAAATGTCTAATATTAGATTTTAGTTGATCAGAAAGAAATAAGCATCAAGAGTAGTGAAAGATAAGGGATCTATAAGCATTCAAACTTAGGCATCTAGGAAGAACAGGAAATCAACACTAGTCTACCCCATCCTCAAGAACCTAGGTAAACTACTTTCTACACATGGTGGGTATGAAATCATGAAAAACAGAAAACATAAATACTAAGCAAAACATTAGGATCAAAAATCAAACTATGAAGAACAATAAGAAAAAAAATCAAAGAACTAGAGGATGATGATCAAGACGAAAAATCAGAGATGCAGAAGATGAAGATCATCAACAACAAGAACACCAACCCAGAAAAACAGATTTCTAATGAAATAGTAGCAAAACCCATAAATGGTGATCAAGAAAAAAACAAGATTATAAGCATAAAACAGTAGATCAATATGCACCAGATAGTTCACAACCTTAAACTAAACATGAAAATGAAGAAATTAGAAACTAAACATAAACTTCATAAGAAATATGGGATTGATCATCGAGAATATCAAAAGAAAAACAGAAAGAAAGAAACCTAAGACAAAAACTCAAAATGGCAACAAAATAAAGCTTAGTCCAAATGGAGGCGTTTTTAGGGCTTATGTAGTATTTCAGAAAAACCCCTAAAAATGCTAAAAGACAAATGTCTAAAAATCCTAATGATTCTTCTTAACCCAAAACTAGGTCGTCTTGGTTTGAGTCGTCGGGTCGGAATGAATCTTGGCTCAATGTAAGGAATATAGCTGCATGATCGAGTGCTTGGTCGAGGCGTATGATCGGGTGGTATTTGGGCCGTGATCGAGTGATATTTGGACGGTTTTATCAAGGCACACATGGTGATGATCGAGGTACACATAAAGCTTGATCGAGGCAGGCTAGCTAGGCTGGAGATTGAGGCGCATCACAGCTGGATTTGGGGCCGAGAAGGTTTGTTCGAGGCTGAGGTGAAGACTTGGGTGTGATCGAGCTAAGTTGTTCGGTTGGTCAAGGTATCTTGTGGTTGAGGCAATAAAGTCGGGTGAAATGCAAGGTCAAGTCGTGTGGCTCGATCACAAGTTTGGATGTGATCGAGGGAGTAAGGCGAGTGATCGAGGCTGAAGAAGAGCATATGCTGGAAATCGAGGCAGGCTAGCTGTTCGTCGAGGCAGTCGTGTTGGCTCGATAATGGCTCGATCCAAGTTGGTCTTTTCGGGGGCTCTTCCTTTCCCTTCTCCAAGATTGCAATAATGTTCTGAATACTCATGAAAAACCTGAAAATTTTCTAAAACGCACATGTATACTAATGCTAATGCGAAACTTCCTGAAAATGCAAATTTACCAAGAACATCCTAGGAATGCAATATATTGATATCAAAATGATCCTAAAATGATGGTAAATGTGTTCTTAAAACCACTAAAATACAGAGTCATAAAGAAAAGCAAAGATCTAAGTCGGGGGGGTTGATATCACTCGGTTTTAATGCTTTATAGTGGGTATTTATACTTTCTATTTGGCATTATCTAAGTATTTTCCATGTAGTTTAGGCATATTTTCAGGATTTTAGGTATTTGGGACGTTCTGGATCAAAAAGATGGATCTGTGCACAAAATGGATGCAAATTGGCATATGCAGATGCAGATTCTATCAAAATGGTTGAAAGTTTGCCAATGTTTTAAAATGTCCCATGGATGGATTTAGCTGAAATTTTGACACAAGATATCCACGTGAGTTAGGTTTGATATGGAAGTGGTCTAAGGTCAATCCATTGGAGCAATAAAAAGTTATGGTGATTTTACTGAGGACTGGTTAAACTGTCTCGCAGAAGAAGCATGTGCAGCACATGTGAGGAGATCGATCCCTCCCTAAGGGATCGATCGATCCCTACACCAGAGAATCACTTAAATCCTCCAAAATTACAGTTTTTCCCTCAAGACTTATCAAGAAGTTTTCCTTATTGATTTTAGTTTATTTTTTCATATTTTTAGCACTATAAAAGCCTTAGACTTAGGTTTTTTAGAGATCATCCATCACTTATTTTATTTCCCATAGCTTTTACAGAGAGACGAATCTTATCCTTGTGTTTTGGAGAAGATTTCTAAACTCTGTCTTTTATTTTTATATAATTGGTTTTTGAATATGTGTTCTTTAATTTTGCTTTGTGTTAACTTAGCTATGTCTGAGTATTTCGTTTGTTAGGTTTTAGGGTTTCCCAGAGAAACCAGGTTAATTGTTAGGGCTTGATAGAATGAATTGAAATTGTTAGGTTCTCAGTCTAGATTTGTTACTAATGTATGAATTAAACTGGCCATTTAGTTCATTGATTTTATATTGATAAGCACAAAGGGATTTGGTTTAGAGATCTGACCTAGTCTAGATAAGTAAGTGCCTTTGTTTGCGGGAGTATTGTCTTAGGGGCCTATGAACATATCAAACCTGAATTGAAATGCATGTTTAAATCATCTAAATACGGCTGGAGTTTGTCTTTAGTGATTTAAACATAAAGACCTAATACTTTGGGAGAATATTAGTCCATTGTTTTCTTTTCAGTTGAGAACTATTTTCAAAGAAAATCTTGCATGTTAACGTTGACTTTTAACCTGAATACCTGTGGAATTCCCTATTGCCTAGCGTTTTCATTATTTGCTTTACAACCGTTTTTACTTTATCATTATTGCCATATTCTAATCACAACCATTATTTTATTTGTTATTAGCTTAATTCGATTTTAAACTGAGGGTCATACATTCTTGGTCTCTGTGGATTCGGTGCCTCTTTTACTACTGCGTTTGCTGTGCACTTGTAGTGAATATATTTGGGTTAAAACCTGAGTGTATCAATGGCTGTCCGGTTTGCTCTCTTTGTTCTTCATATTGGTCTCTCATCCCAGTACAGCTTGTCCGGTATGGTTGTACCGGATCTTCTGTATCGGTTGTAATGGCTGATATGTCTTGGCCTTTATTTGTATCGGATGATCTTGTCGGTACATACGGGTCGATATACTCATACCGGGGCAGGTGTACCGGCTGTCCAGGTCGGTATGGTTTCTTTGTGAGTTGTACTGACTGCTTTGACCGGTACGTGCAGACCGGTATGTCTCCAACTTTTCCATTTGGATCCTTTTGATCTTTTCTCCTCGGTTTTGATCCCTAAATTGATTTCACACATCTCGAACACCTGAAACATGCAATAATATGCAAAATGCAACATATCTATGCCTAAATGCAAGTCGAACTACTAAAAATGAAATCAAAAACAATGTTAAAAAATATCAAAACCCTAAGATATCACTTATAAGCTTTGGAAACATCCTGATGGGATCTAAGCATGTATTGAAGCAACATCAAAGAATTTTCCAAAGTCAAAATACCTAAAAATTAAACACTAAAAGCGTGAAAAGAAGTAAAAATCAAAGGATATGTACAAAGGATAACATGGGAATCCCTCCCAAGTGTGTTTGTTCACTAAGCTTAACTTTCCTTTTGATTAAGCTTTGTATGGTTCCAGAAGAGACACTGAATCTCTTTCAATTCTAGTCTTACCATTCTTAGATCTTCTAGATACTCAACAGAGATAGCGTATTTCCTTCTTACCCAATAGTCTTATCCATCAATGGTGGGATTCTTCCTTCTTGCCTTTATGCCATACCGTTGGACACAATTATTTCCAAGGTGAAGATCAATCCTTCTTTACTTAACATCAATCTTGGCTCCAGCAATGGCTAAGAAAGGCGTACCTAGAAGGAGAGGATCCTTGGGTTCTTCCTCCATTTCAATAACAACAAAATTCGTGAGGACATTTGCATTATCTATTTTCACCGGAACGTCTTCTAGCACTCCAACCGGAGTTTTCATGGACCTATCCGCGAGTAACAAGGAGATCTCACAAGGTTTGAAAGATATATGACCAAGTTTCTTGGCAACTGATAATGGCAAAGGACTCACACTTGCTCCAAGGTCACATAAGCTCTTCACAAATTTAAGAGGTCCCAAAATACAAGGTAGAGTGAAACTTCCCAGATCGCCAAGCTTCTTAGAATTTGTTTCCTCTAGATCTTTTGCATCAAGTTCATGTGTAAACTTCACCATTCATTGTAGATCATTGAGTTTCTCCTTGATTTTTTCCTTCAAAGTCTTGTTATATTGAGATTTTGCCATAAAAGCTTCAATGTTTGGCATTTTCTTCTCCACCTTCTTCATTTGCTCTTCTAATTGAGTTTTATACTCCTCTATCAATTCCTTCTTGAATCTTCCTAGAAATGGTAGCTTATGTTCATAAGGTGGAGATTTAAATAGCGATGCTTTGAATGTAGAATCTTTCTCCTTATTGGCTATCTTTCTCTTTTTTAGCATCTTCAACCGTTTCTTTGGCTTCTTTCGCCTCTACAATTTCCTCCTTTGAATTAATTCNGCCTCCCCCCCCCCCCCCCCCAAACAAAAAAGAAAACTTGACTTTCATTGTCCTAAATGTGATAATATGTAGATTCCTCGTTGCGATATGTTATGGTATAGCATTAACAAACTCCATTTGGATTGACTTTGCACTTCCAAGAAGTTACCCCATAGGTTGCTTTGAAGATGGAGGCAATTTTGGCGACTTGGTTGTCTAGAGCCTTTATATGAGAGTAGACACCGTCAAACTTGACATTGACTTCTATTGCAAGACCATCTACCATGGCATTTATTTCCTTCTTAAATAATCTAAATTTAATAAGATTCTTCCCTTGACACTCTAAGATTTTTCTCAACAATTGATTAGTGTGATCATGAGTGTTGGAAGAAAATGTGCTTCCTTGAGCTTGTTGTTGTTGTTGAGGAGCGTGTAGGTTAGAGAACCAGGTGGCTTGTTGTTGAAGAACTGCTGCTTTGGTTGAAAACCACCTTGGTTGTTGAAGTGAGGTTAAAGTTGGAAACCTCCTTGTTGTTGTGGCTTGTTAGGGTAAACTTGATCTTTAGGGTTGGCCACATTGGTGTTGCGGTATGAAAGACTAGGATGTTGTTGATAGTTGTTGTAGCCTTGGTTGTAACCTTTGTTACCAACATAAGCAATCTCTTCTTGAGTCACTTCCTCTTGCTTAACTTCCTTTACCATGTCGCCAACATAGTTGACAACTCCTTGTTGAGAAAGTATGAACTTATCCAACTTGTCTTCAAATGACTTCATACCCTTCTTGTAACCATCATCTTGACCATTATCTCGAACCATGAGGTCATAATCTTCCTCGTAGTTGTTGTTACTTTGGGCTAGATTCTAAACAAGCACTAAACCATCGGCCTTGGTTTGGCCAATATAATTTCCTTGGCTCGCAGTGTCCAACATCATCCAATACTTTGGTGCAAGACCCATATATAAGGTGCTAAGTAAGCTTTAATTTGAGAATCCATTATGTGGATATTGGATGGTGTAGCTTTTAAATATTTCCCAAGCTTCACCAAATGAGTCATTGCCTTTTAAAACAAAATCGGAGATCTCATTTGAAGTCTAACGGTTCTTGTAGTAGAAAACAACTTTTAGAGAAATGTCTTCTTACAACCATCCCAAGTCTCAATCGATTCTCGAGGTAAATTCCTCTCCCACGTACAAGCTTTTTCTCCCAAATAAAATGGGAACAATCTCAACTTGAATGCATCCTCGGTGACTCCATTGAGATTTATCGTGCTACACAACATGTCAAATTGGTTGAGATGATCCAATGGGTCTTCCATTGGTAGACCATGGAACTTATTAGATTTAACCATGTTGATGTGACTTGAGTTTATCTTAAAGTTGTTATTAGCAATAGGTGGAGGATGAATGCCGGTGTGGTGGCCATAAGGGTTTGGTACATCATTCGCGCCAATGGTTTTAGCATTTGGTTAAGGTTTGGTTGTTGCCACCAACATTCTCTTGTTGGTTGTTGTTGTTTAATGTTCAATCTCCAAATCCAAACGTTGAATATGAGCAAGGCGCTCTTGTTCGAGTGTGTTGTCTTTCGAGTGCACAAATATCTACAATAATTGGAATATTGGTTGGTCTTCTACTTCTCAAATTCATACACCTAAGGATGCACGAACAAAGAAGGTACATAAGTTAGCAATGAAATGTAAAAGGTCTTAGTCCCAAAAAAAAATTCAAAATCATAATGGTTAATCGAAATCCTGAACTGGCAATGGCGCTAGATTGATAAATAAGAATTTGTAGATTATATGTCTAACAAGTAATCCTAAGACTACTAAAGTGTCGATGTAGTGTTTAAGATGTCAATCCAACCGGGAGAAATCATCTCAATATAACCTATGAGAATTTTTTCTAGTCTAAGCAATTAAAGAGTTTTTGTTTAAATCTAACATCCTAACATGCAATGATTAAAAATTAAATAAAAGTCAACAAAATTAAGAAAAGTCAACAAACGATTAAAATGTAAATCAAGATTAAAAATCTAAAAAAATGGGCAAAGATTGTTGATTGGGGTGATCAAATGATATCATATGATGCTCAATACTAACATTAAATGCTAATCATTGGTCTAGAATTTCCTTAATTACTCTAATCCACTTTCATGTCAATAATCCCTTTCTTAATCATGCAACTAAAATAATCTCTTAGATAAGTACACAATCAAGAAGCATTAAGATATAATCCATGACAAACCACAAACTAACTAACAAAATGTCTTGGTAATGCCTCATTTAGAATTCATAAGCTAGTTCAGAAATTTTATCGAACACCTTTCAGGCACTTCCTTTGATCTAGAAATGAGTGATCAAGACAAATCTAGCATTAAGATTAGGAAGAAGATCAAAAGGTTTACACCAAAGTAGTTAAAATTTCTTAAGAGAATAAAAGGGTAAACCTAAAATTAGGTTTTACAAAGCTTAAATAGTCCTCTTAAATGTTCTTGGGTTAACCCAAAACACATGGTTCATAAGTAGAAATGGGTAAAAAGGATTTGGTCAAACTTAGGTTAACTTTTTCTTGGCTTGATATCAGACGGATCCTCCCAGTATTGTTGTCGGGTACGCTCACTTTGTTCTTCATACCGGTTTCTTGATATTACTCGGTTGTAATGCCTTATAGTGGGTATTTATACTTGTTATTTGGAATTATCCAATTATTTTCCTTGTAGTTTTGGCATATTTTCAGGAGTCTAGGTGTTCGGGACGTTTTGGATGCAAATTGGCATATGCATATGTAGAAACCGGCAGAAAAGTCAGAAGTTTACCAACGTTTGAAGATGTTACCATGGATGGATTGGATTGAAATTTTGACATAAGATATCCATATGAGTTAGTTTTCATATGAAAGTGATTTTAAGTCAATTCATTGGTGCAATCAAAAGTTATGGCAATTTTTCTGAAGACTAGTCAAGCTGTCTCGCATATGAAGCATGTGTAGTACATGTGAAGAGATCGATCCCTCCCTAAAGGGATCGATCAATCCATGTGGCCGAGAATAAATGAAAATTTTCTAAAATTACAATTATGCCCTCAAGACTTATCAATATTTTTCCTTATTGAATTTATTTTATTGTCCTTATTTTTAGAACTATTAAAGCTCTATGCTTGGTGTTATTTTCATTATCGCATATTTTATTTCCCATAGCTTTTACAGAGAGACGAATCTCATCTTTGTATTTGGAGAAGAATTCTGAACTCTTGTATTTTAATATATTGATTTGGTTTTTGAATATGCTTTCTTCAGTTATGCTTGTTGATTGCTTAGCTCTGTCTGAGTAGTCGCAGTGTTAGGTTTTAGGGGTTTCCCAGGGAAAACAAGATTTGATAGTTAGGGTTTAACATAAAGGATTGAATTGTTAGGTTCTTAGTCTGGATTTTTTTCTTAATGCTTGAATTAAACTGGCCATTTAGTTCATTAGATTGATAAACACAATGGGATTTGGTTTAGAAATCTGATCTAGTCTAGATGAGTAGATGTTCTTGCTTAGCGCGAGGGTTGTCTTGAATGTCTATGAACATATCGAATCTGACCTTAATGCATGATTTAATTATTTGAATTCAGCGGAAGCTTGTCTTTAGTAATTAGATATATGGATTAATACTTCGAGAGGAGATTAATCTAGTTTTTGTCTTTACAGTTGAGAACTATTTTCAAAGTAAATTTTGTATGTTGACTTGAGCTTCAAACCTGAATACATGTGGAATTTCCTAACGCTTTATTTTAATTAATTTACAACCTTTTTTAACTACTGCTTTAATTTACAATCATTTGAAAAACAAACAATTTATTTTATTATCGTCTTAGCTAGAATCAACGTTGAACTGAAAGTTGCACTGTCTGGTCTCTGTGGAATTCGACCTTGATTTATACTACTTAGATATGTTCTCTGAAATGTAGATTTAGGATTATAATTTTGATCCTATCATTTCTCATCTTGGTACAGCATGTTCGGTATGGTTGTACCGGCTCTTCTGTATCGGTTGTAATGGCCTATATGTCTTGGCCTTTAGTATATTGGATGATCTTTTCGGTACATACTGGCCAATATTCTCATATTAGACTAGGTGTAGCGGTTGTCTTGGTTGGTATGGTTTCTTTTTGAGTTGTATTGGTTCCTTTGATTGGTACGTGCAGGTCGGTATGACTCTAACTTTTCGATTTGGCTCCTTTTTGATCATTTCTCCTTGGTTTTGATCCCTAAATTGTGTCCGCACACCTCAAACACCTGAAACATGCAATGATATGCAAAATACAACCTATCTATGCCTAAATGCAAGTCAAACTACTCAAAATGAAATCAAACACAATGTTAAAAAGCATCAAAAACCTAGATATCAGGCTTAGGTTCACTAAATAGATTTTATGATTTAGTTTTGAAGGGGTAGGGTTTGGTTTTGGGGGTTCAAGGTTTAAATTTGAAATTTAAAAGCTATTTCACATTAGTTGTATTCTTGAATAAACACAATTTTGTGGTCGTGTATGGTAGTTTTGAAATATACCTAGTTTTTTTGTTGTATTTTGCGTATTCCCCGTTTAATAAATAGGACTTTAGCCCTAAATTTATATTAGGTCTTGAAATTATAAATTTATCAGAAAAAAAACTTCAACGAAGTTAAAATCCCTAATGAAACCATAACCGAAAAACATATTAATCGAATATTTCGTGAAACCAAAAAGACAGAAAATTAATATTAAAAAGAAGGATTAATATTCTTTCACAAGATTGACAAACTTCCTCGGTGGAATTTTAGGTTTAGGGTTAGTAACTTTATAGTTTACATTTATGTTAGTTGTTTAATGACATCCTCATGGAGCTTTTTTCTGGTCCAACAAAAGGAAGGAGCACGATTGGAGATACGCAATTATCAAGTTCGAGGATGTGAGAGTGAATAAAGCCATGTTCTTAATATAAAAGAAGGAGTCGAAGTGTTTCCATGGCAATGCAGGATACGAGATTCAACAATATTTTATGAGTTAATTATAAGAAGTGCTATATTAAGTGGTCAATTTAGTCAAAATGTCATATTCATTGAAGTTTATGGAAACTACCATATCCAACTTCAAAAAAAGATATATAT
>OVBE01009029.1:0-16488 GCA_900406425.1 Iberis pinnata | reverse complement strand
CGGAGAACTTGCCGGAACATTGGTAAAATTCATTGTTAAAAATTTGAGTTCCAACATGTAGTTTAGATATTTCTAGACTATGTTATCCTTAGGGAGTTCTATATTTTCCTTTATTTCTCTTTTAATAATTGTCAATTACCTCCTTTCTGAAATCATCTACCCTTTGTGAGTTTCTATCATCCTCTTAGTAGGATCGTTTGTACCTCTTAGTGGGTTGTATTTTTTTATTAATATGACAAAAAAGATAAATCAACAATAAGACACATCACAAATTGAATTTTTTCACGTCGATCGAATAGTTTAATACGTTGTTAATTTTTGCGTCTAAATTCAAGATAACAATTTCACTTAACCAACTTGAGTTTTCTGTGACACAATTACAAAGATCAACAATAGCGATTGTATGAGCAAATGATGAAGAATAAATGTCACTAATTTTTTTGATATTTTTCAATTATCAAAATTTATTTGCAAATTAATTTTAAATCAAAACACATAGTATTGTTAACGACTTAATTAAAATCACTATAAAACAAATTAAACATAGATTCAATAATTAACTTGTCTTGAAACTGATTGTAAATCGACTAAAGAGGGAATAAATAATGGAGTTGAGTTCGTAGTCAAGGACATCTTTTGGGAGGATTACAATAGGAAGATTGTAGATTTTAACAGCTTTGTAAGCTATTGGTTTTTGGTTATTTTTCATTCTTGATTTTCTTGTTATGATTTGTGTTTAATTGTCAATTTTCTTGAAGCTTTATACTTATTATTTTTTTAAAAATTAACCATTCTTAAATTAAAATTGTGAAATATTGTAGTGAATAATAAATCAAAAGTTTACTACAAAAGTAATTTTATAGAAAATAACATTTAAATTTAATTCTAGAAACTAAAAGTTTCTATATAATTAGATCTGCATGTTGTACATATTGCAATTTATGTTATTAACAGTGTTCTAAAATACGTTATATACTAATCGGATGGTGGACCACCGTATATGCAGAATATATAGTGGATATTTTTTCTAAAAGAAAATATGAATAATTAAATATAAATATATAGTGTCAAAATTAATTGTATTATACGTCAACAATGCCGAAACAAAAATGTATCATACATACATCCATAACCAAAATACGAAAATCTAAATTAAGTATCAAATAATTATAAAAATTAATGTTAGTTTCAATATAACATAAAGACAAAAACTCTTAATTCCACTTTTCATACTCTTCTTCTCCACTTACATTTAGAACCAATCACCATCAAATTCACATTCATCATGAAACAACATATATACGGTCGTATTATCCGTTTATACGCTATATAATCAGCCGTGTAAATAAAAACCGTATTTTTATTGTATTGTAAAAAGCGGTACAATAATTAACCGAATAGCGTATATATGACCATATTATCCGTATTTAGATCAGTTTAGTGTTTTAAAATATAAAATATGTGTGTTGCATTGCATGATATCTAATATTTAATAGAAACTAATAAGTTTGATTTCATCAAAATGTTGATGAAACTAGAATAATGGTATAGTGAATAGTTCTTTTTTATGCTATCTTTAATTTGGAAGCACTAACCACTTTGAGTATATTTCACTCCATACATAAGAAACGGTTAAATGTGACCCCAAAAATCATAAGAAAAGCCAAAACACAAAAGTAATAGATGTTTTAAGAAACAAATATTTAAAGGTAATAAAATTTCTATTATACAAAAATGTTGCTGAAAATGGAGGGATGGTGGAAATGTTTTGCAAATACCATTTTTTGATGTATCTTCAAAAAATAATATTATTATTACAATAGCTTGTAAAATAAAATCTTATGAATCCTTATAAATGCTTATGAATTTTGTGAATCTTGATTTAATTTTTTTATTAATATCTTTATAAATCATATTTTTTAAAAATATATCAACGGGATGTGTTATAGGGATTACTATATGTAGTTATTTTAAAAAGTAATAAAATAAAATTTTTGTAAATTGGTAAGAATATAACATTTGTGAAATATTATGTAGTGGTGATATATTGTCGAAGATTTCTCATATTTGAAAATGCAGTATGTATGGCTTATAGAAATATGCTAAAACGAATTGACTAATTAAGTTTCATGTGCATATATAGAAAATAAAGATTATATGTTGACCAATATAAACAAATACTATATTTTATTGAAAAAATTGTATGTTGACCAATATAAACAAATACTCTATTTTAAGGGGGGGGGGGGAAGCATTTTATTTAGTTGACCATCAAAATGAACAATTAGTCTAGGAATGATAAGGCATTATGTGAGGTAAGACTCGTTGTTCCATTTTAGTATAAATAGAATCACAAAGTGTAACTTTTTTCATCAATCGATTCTCATTTCCCTCAAATAAATAAATAAAACATGAAGATTTTGGTTTCAATTGTTATGTTGGTTATTGTGTTTAACGGTTTGGCAATGGCGCAAACTCTAATAAGAGATACATGTAAGAAAGCTAAAGCCCAAGAACCTGATCTCAATCTTGATTTTTGCATAAATTTTCTTGAAAGTGATCCGGAAAGCAAAAATGCAACTACTTTGGAAGGATTGGTCATAGCATTGACGAAGAACACTGCATCCAAAATAAGTTACATGAGAGGAATCGTTGAATCTATGCTTAAGAAGAAAAAATCTTCACGTCCTTGGGAGATGGCATTACATGATTGCTTCGAATTTTTTGACATGGGTTATTATCATTTAAACGAAGCTTTGAAACAGTATAAAGCACACGATGAAAAAAGTGCTGCTTGGAGTATAACTATGGCTTCAGATGCACCAGTCGATTGTGAAGATAGTTTCAAAGAAATGAAGATAACATCTCCATTTACAAGTGAGAACGATAATTTGAATCAGAAGATGACGATCTCTGTTAATTTTGCAAATATGTTATGAAGAAATTAATAAAAATGTACTATTTTAAAGATTAAACATTTACAGATATATTATGATGAGAGGAAATTCAAAGTGACAAACTAATTGCCAACTTGCCATGGATAATGAATGCATTATTGACATATAAAAAATATCCAATCATCTTTAGATTAATATCCACCAACTTTGATTACATAAACCCCAATTAATCTAAGCAATTTATGGATTAATTGTTCATCTCAAGAATGTTTAGCGCAATCCACGTAACTACAAATGAGTTAAAATTTAAAAATTAAATTTTTTGAATTATGCTAAATGTTCTAATTAATTATTTAAGTCAAAAATTAATTGTCTACGCCAAAAAAAATCAATTGTTTATCCTTGTGGAAAGATTTTTATCACTCCCGAAGAGAAATATATATATATATATATATATATATAATTCACGGATTGATGAAAATAATACTCTTTCTAATTTTAAATAAATAAAATTTAGAATATTTATTTAATTTCTAAAGGTTAACTTTTTAGATTTTTATATGTAATTTTAGGGGCGGGCATTCTGGTTTAAGGTCCCGTTATAGTTTGGTTTTTTCAGTTTTCTGATTTTTCCGTTTATTAAAAACTAAAACCCTTTAAACTCATTTGAAATACGATTCGATCTCAGTTGTTATATTTTGGTTCTAATCCGGATTTTTCGTTTAAAATTCACTAAAATTTAGACAAATACTGATTTATTTGACATTTACTAGTTTAATATGAAAAATATACCTTTCACACATACATATAACCATAAAAGTGAAAAATTCTTTATATTTTTAATTTATTTGGTTTCTATTTTTCAGTTAATCCTCAAGGGTTTTGGTTTATGTTTTTGGTTTCTTAAATAACCAAACCTAAAGGTTTTTAAAAGAATTTTAGTATGGTTTTAGTTTTATTTTTCGGTTCGGTTCGGTCGGGTTTTTACAGTTTATTTTCCCACCTCTATGTATTTCATTAATTAATGCTGATAAATTACATATTTCAAAAAAATGGCAATAGTGAAATACTGTAAGTTGATTATTATAACAAATATTAAATCTATAACTAAATATCCATCATTTTTTGTTTGAGTAACTTTTAAAAAATCAAGTATTAGAAATTTAGGGAATGTTATTCAATGATGGATTTTAAATCAACTCCATTTGATTTATAATCTTATGGTATTCAATAGTTGATTTGAAATTCTATTTTAAAATCTAGTGTTATTGGTTATAGTATTTGAAATCCATTCATTAATAGAGTTTGCAATCTAGTGTTATTCGATGAAGGATTTTAAATCAGATTTTCAAACCACAAAATATTTCTAAAATCTTTGTATTTTAATGGATTTGAAATGACTTGTGGTGGAGTCTATTAACAAATATATGGATTTCAAATCCAAGGTAAATTGCAGATATTTCTAAAATATTTCCAATTGAATCCTACATATATTTAAAAATCTTCGCAAATGAATCTTGCAGACTTTTAAATTTTGATAATTTTAAATCAAATGGATTTGATTTAAAATCCATCATTGAATAACACCCCCTTAATAACATATTTCGATGTTTACAAGTCTTATTTATTGATGATTGATTTTATTTTTTAATTGTAATCCACTTATTTTAAAATTAATCAAAAAAAATATTTGACCACCACGAAACTTTATCAAAAGTATTTGTTTGCATATTATTTTTAAAATAGCATAAGTGCATTGAAATGTAATTACATATAAAAAAAAGTTGAAAAAAAAGTAGACAAGAAATTTAAATTAATGGCAATAATACAACTACAATGACAGAAAAATATTATTTTTCAAGATGTATAAAGATTCAAAAAAGTAAGAATAAACATAAAATTTTTAGCACAAATGTAAGCGTTGACTAACTGAGAAGTTTTACTAAAAAAGTTAAATGGGTGCAACGAGAGGTTTTGAGCTAAGATAAATAGGATATATCATAATGTAAGCTTTAATGATTATGATGTTTTGCTTCATTACATGTTACTAAAAATCTATTTTATATAATTAACCGGTGTCAGTCAAAGATTGAGTTTATCAATCTAAATATATTTATATAAAAAGATTTTGGCTTTGGTATTTATTTTAGATAAAGGGGAAGTAGCTTTAACCTAGTGACATTCATAAGTCCACATGGTGTAGGTAACATCACCCCACCCGGAATCGAGTCCTCGTGCCTACGTTAGTGTAGAAATTGTCTGCTATTATGCAGAAACTGGCTATTGGACCGGCCTGTTGTGACCCAAATGCTGACAAAAAAAGAAAAAATAAAGAATATTAAACAAAAGTCATAAATATGTTAATGTGTCATGAGCAAATTAAATTTATTAGAGAAACAAATTTTATACATATTAATTTACTAATAATACCAAAAAGTTTTTTTATTAAACAATAACACAAGACCCAATAAATTTAAAAAGAAAACAAAAACCCATTACAAACAAATCCACAACACTTTCCACAAAATCAATCATCAGAAAACTCGCAGATGCAATACCAATGGAGAAATCAAAATCACCACCTTCAAGAGACACCTCAACAATATTAACCCAAAATAAAAGAATCTTAACACTAACTCTTTTAAGATTCTTGAATTGACATGTAGTTATAATATTGGAGATAGTTGATTTGTACTTGAGCTGATAAGATTGGATTGAGAATTCACATGTATCGTTAAAAGAGACTTTGACATCTCCGGTTTTTGGAATCAAGGTTGTAGTCAAAGACAGCTTTTGGGAGGATTCCAACAGAAAGATTATAGGTTTTAACAGATTTTTAAGTTGTTGGTTTTTGGTTGTTTTTCTTGTTCTTGATTTTCTAGTTTTTTTTTTGTCAACATTTGGATCACAACAGGCTGATCCAATAGCCAGTTCATGCATAATAGCAGACAATTCTTACACTATCATAAGCACGGGGACTCGATCCCAGGTGAGATTGTGTTACCAGACTCATATGGACTTATGAATGCCAACAGACCAAGACCACTTCCCACTTACCAGCCAATTCTTGTTATGATTTGTGTTTAATTGTGATTTCTTTTGAAAACTTATTGTTATTATTTTAAAAACATTTACCATTCTTAAATTAAAATTGTGAAATATTATAGTGAATAATAAATCTAATATTTTACTACATAAGTATTTGTATAGAAAATAAGATTTAAATTTAATTCTAGAAACTAAAAGTTTCTATATAATTAGATCTACATGTTGTGCATATTGCAGTTTATATTATTAGTAGTGTTCTATATTATGCTATATGTTAATCATGCGGCGGACCGTATATCATTTGAGCATATACCCGAATATTTACGCGAAGTATATATGGTAAATATATTTTTTTGAATGTGAATAATTAAATATAAATATATAATGTTAAAATAAGTGTACTATACGTTAACAATGCCAAAACAAAATCGTGATAGTTAGATACATCCATAACCATAAAATCACAATCTAAATTAAGTATCAAATAATTAGGGAAAAATGTTAAAAAATCCTAAACTTTGACAACGAAGCCATTTAAAACCTGAACTTTTAAGTAAGCCATAAAAAACTTAAATTTTTAAAATGAAACCAGAAAAAAAAACCTTGAATTTTTGTTGACGAAACCAATTGAACCTTAATGTTAGTCAACTGTTAACTTTAATTAACACTATAAAACTCTGGTTATTTTTACATTCCTCCATTTCTAAAAAGAAAATGATGCAGAGAAAGAGAGCGAGAGTTAGCTTTTTCAGATATTGAGCTGCAACCGAAGTTGAATGGTAGAGAAGGAGGGTTTTCTTCAATCCATTTATTATGTAATATTAACAAAGAAATAATCGAAGCATGGTAGATTCATTGAGTTTTTTGAGACATGGACTTCTCTCTACAGATTCTTAGCCATTATTTCCCTGAGAGGTTCATAAAGAACACAACATAAGCCAAATACCCTTAAAAGATAACAATATCTATTTCACACTCCTCTTAAATACCTTGTCTTTAAGTGAGAAACAATAACGAAGCCTCTTGGAAAATTAATGAAAGATTCAACATCGTTCTAGGAAGACTCTTCTGCAAAAATATCATGTACTTTTGAATCAACATCGACCAGTTTCGGATTCTGACTTGAATCATTGCTAAGCCCTGTGTTTTCTTCCCCATAAATTTAAAGTATTTAGAAGTTGACTAAAAAAATATGGACTTGTATTTTTATCAATATTACTTGCTTCACCAGTTCTTATCTTTACCTCCTCGGCAGATTCAGATTCACCAATGAATGAAGGTGAGATTTGAGATGTGGGATCAATTCTCTGACTTGATGATTTTAAGTCTTTATCTTCAGGCTTGTCATCATTAACGACCTCTTTGTTCTTGACTCCACTTCCAGAAGAACTTTTCATTTTCCGGAAATGCTATGATTTCATATGAGGTGAACCAGACCATAGTCTTTTAAGCTTCTGAAAGAAGCCATCTTCCATGGAAGAATCACTCCATGTCATAAGAGAAACTTGATTTGTCTCTCCACGAGTTTGCTATTTTCCTTAAAATCCTTCTTGTTGACCCGAATGAACTCTTGGGAGCTCTCTAGTGCTTCGTCTTGAATGCGTTTATCATTCTTGTAACTGTGTGTGTTAGTTCTTCGAGTTATCTTAAGCAAAAGACCACTAATATTTCTTTTTCTTTTTTTCTTTGTTAATTTTGGTAAAAATACATTACAGATTCTTTTGAAAATTAACTAAAATTTGAGAGCGAGCTTTCGATTAACTAGTTTATATGTGCCTGGTTTAAATTTGGCTATATTAGCAGCATAAGGTTGTGCTATACTTTTTCTGCAGTTTTTCGCACACCTGCAAGAGAAGAGACAATGTCACTAATAATTTTTCTTCATAAAATGTCATGTGGATTTTCATAGAAAGTATCTCCAGGATCTGTCAACTGCGCTTTTCATATATATCTCTATTATAGGTAGCAACATTGCAGGCACACAAGTCTGCAATAAACAACACAAAATATCTTAAACCACCATGATGCAATGAGTGCAGAAAGCAACATAATCTCATATCCGTCTATCTCACTAATCCAAAATAAGAACATGTGTTTGGATTCTCTGATTTGAGCTGAGTTGCATCATTCGCTTTTTAGAAATGATGGAATAAAACTAACAAAGTTTTAACAGTGTTAGTTAAATTTAACATTTGACTAACACTAAAGTTCAATTGGTTTAATCAACGAAAGTTCGGGTTTTTTCTGATTTCATTTTAAAAATATAAGTTTTTTATGGCTAACTTAAAAGTTCAGGTTTTAAATGGTTTCGTTTTGAAAGTTTAGGGTTTTTTTTGCATTTTTCCCCAAATAATTATAAAAATTAATGCTAGTTTCGATATAACATAAAGACAACAGTTCTTAATTCCAATTTTGATATTATTTTTCCTACCTACATTTAGAACCAAATCACCATCAGATTCACATTCACCATCAAATAGCAGATATACGGTTGTACTGTATGTTATGCAACGTTTAATCAATCTTATAAATAAATCTGTATTTTCTAACGTAATGTAAAAAACGGTACAATAACTAACTAAACATTGTATATAAAGTTGTGTTGTCCATATTTTAAAACACTTTAAGTGTTTAAAAAGATATATATGTGTGTTGCACATATTAATATCTAGTACTAATAACTTTGATTTCACCAAAATATTGATGAAACTAGAATATAGTCGAACCTCGTACTAGTGCATTTCTGATGACTTTCACATGCATTATGACCTTCAAAAACAAAATACAATTTAAAGAACAAAAAAAGCATTCATGTTCTTATTCATTCTCTTTTTCTTGATTCTCTGTAAAAGTTATCTAATTATTGCAACAACCAAGAAAACATATAATAAAGGCTATAAAATTTTATCTAAAAAATCATATTTACATAACTAAATTCTTTCAATTAAATTCTAGTTTAGTTTCATTATATGCTTAAAATATGAACCATCTTTTTCAGTTGCTCTAATATTATTTGGTATCAAGAATCTTGATCACTTTATAAGTCTGATTTTTGATCTCATATTTACGATTTAATATAGATATGGTGCCTACAACGCTTTACAATACTATTTATTTATAAAATATATATTTATTACAAACCGATATGAATTGGTATATCGGTTAAGTTAAGTCATGTATTTTTTTAATAAAAAGATCAACTGTAAATTGATTGGCTTTCCTTGCCGTTTGAATTCGTCGATAACAATATATAAAAGAACCTTAACATTAACTCTTTTAAGATTCTTGACTTGGCTTGTAGTTATAACGTTGGAGATAGTTGATTTATGCTTGAGCTGGTGGTGTCAAACAAGCATCGGATTTCTGGATACAGTATAATCGGCTGATCCAAAAATCACAAGTGTTGTGGAAGTGCTTGATGTGATGGAAAAATTTTGAATTTTATTTGAGTATTTTGGTTCCTCTTTTGATTGATTCTACAGATTTGTGAGATAATCAAATGTAGAAGGGTGGTCTACTTTCTTTATATGTAGACATAATCCCACATACTCTATAAATAAGGTCCTTTTGTGAGTATAAATCATGTTTCTTAAGGCATAGATGAACGAGTTTGGACCCTGTCATAATTCATAAATAGCAATAACTTTAGATATCTTATAAAGTGTTTACTTATCATACTCTGTTTTATGATGAATATATACACATCTAAAATATGTAAAAGTTTTCTCATTATTGAAACAACCAAGAAAACATATAGTAAAAGCTATAAAATTTCTTCTAAAAATCATATATACATAACTAACTAAGTATTTTCAGTTACATTCTACTTTAGTTTCGTATATGCTTATCTCTTTTTTCACTTGCTATAATGTTCTTTGTTTGCTATATGATTTATTTAGAATAGTGATCACTTTATAAGTCTTTATTCTAAATGATTAATGATCTCATGTTTACGATTCGATATATTGATTACAACACTCTGAAACATTATTTATTTATAAAGATACAACAATTACATCTTACAAAAAATTTTGTTAACAATTACCAACCGAGATAATATGGTATACCAGTTGAGTTAAGCCATGTATTTCCTTTAATTAAAGGACAACTGTAAATTGATTCGCTTCCCTTGCAGTTTGGATTCATCGATAAACGGACCATTTAACTCGATTTGTTGTGTTCGAACCCGCTCCTTCATTCATATACTCTCCATAGTACATCGTACTATCATAAGCTTTATTATCCCATTTCAACCATCCAGCATGATCAACCACGTCATCAATATAAGATTTAATAATAACCATTCTAGAGTATTTTCTCCAAGGTCTTCCCAAGTAGGCTTTGACATTTCTTTTGAATTTGATTAGCTCCGGTGCGATCGTGATTCTACAATTTATTATAGATATACATGTTGTACCATTTTCTTTCATTCGACTTTGGGCAGTATATGTGATTGTTTTGCCAGGATTTGGATTACGAGCATAAATAGTACAATTTTGGAAGACAACAGCCGCATCGCCACATATGAAATCAACCGTGCCATATATATGGCATTCACGGTAGAATTGTGTGCCCGAAAAGATATATAGTGTGTCATGATAACCTTCAAATGAGCAATGGTAGAAAGCTGAGTGTTCAAAGCAGCTTCGAAATGTCACGGCTTGTCGTTTGTCTGGTCCAACGGAATTTATGAATGAAATTACCTTAGTTATAAAGCCATAACCTTCAACACCTGCGTAAGTCATTTGTCTAGTTAATAGTTTCTTTAGTTAGAACAAGGAATGAAAATATAAAAAGAATATATATATATATATATATATATATATATATTCCATCAAAATTTTAAAAATATTAGTTTTTGAATTTGAAATCAAATGACAACATAAGAAAACATTATCGTAAATTATTAAACTGTTATTTTTAATTCACAATTTTTTTAATAATTATTTCTTCTTTTATTTCATTATATATAAATATATTGATTTAAAAGGTACATATTAAAAATATATAAATATTATTATTTTTAAAAATTGATAAATAAATTTAGACCAATAGAAAAATATGTAAAATATGAAAAGTTATAATTTTTTAATTAATAGAAATTTTGTATAGAAATTTGACAAAGAAAGATCTAATATAGTGAAACAATAGCTTTTTACTCTACATATCTTATAAAAATTAAGTTATTAAGATTACCTATAGCAAATAATGTTAAGCATTTTAAAGACAAGAGATTAAAAGTAGTTAAAAATAATATAGAATAAAAAGAGTTACCGACGGTGGCAGATTTGAATGTTGACCATCCAGTGGCATTACTACGATATGATGCTTTTATGATTGTTTTTCCTATGCCGTCTCCGATGAACATTAGCATAGTCTTATTGTTTGGTATATCAACGTTCTCAGAATATACCCCACCTTTTATATAAATCACAAATCTACACCAAAATTTTTAAAACTTATTATTAGACCCTTGTAGGATGTATGTCTCATCAAAATCCCATATCACATTGATAAACCTAAAACACGCATGTGCATTTAACTAATGTTGGTAAATTATCATTTTAATTGAGAATATTGAATTTTTAATTGGTTGATAGCTTTGGAAAAATGTTACTTGTGAGAAAATATGACACTAATTTATACCTAAATATTGATTACTTTTTTGGTTTGTGCAAAACTTTATAATAAAAAAATAAGTATCCATAAAGAGATAGAATTATACTTAACAATAATAAAAAAGTATAAAAAAGAAGAAGAAGAAGAAGAAGTTTATAATATATAGTATGCGTTAGTGTTGTATCAGTACAATTTCTTATCGATATACTTTGTGTTTTGGTTTAGGTTCTTTAATTGGGCAAAATCGGATTCTACTTTTCCTTTTAATACTTTTTAAGTCCTACTCATTTTAATTGTTACTTAACTGCCAATTCAGAGTTAAATGTTTGATTGGTTCTTTATATTTGTTAATTAACATGCGATATAATCACTAGGAAGAAGTATGAGACTCCCTCCAGGATTTAGGTTTTATTTATATCACAACTTTAATTTAAATATGACATAATATATAATGAATGTTATTGAAAAAAAAAGAGTATCAATATGATGCTAGGTTAAGAGTTGTGTATACCTAGTTTTGCTTCAGTTAGGGGCAGCTAATTAAGACCGCATTTGTAATGGTTGTGAAGTTTCCGGTACCATCTTGAGCCACCAATATATTAAACTTCATTCTATTCATTTGAGCTTGAATAAGGTTTTTCTCATTTTCTGTTATCCAATGAGGAAACTCATCATTCTCAAATGAAACACTTCCTGGAATCTTTCGAAATAGATCAAAAGATTCACTTAGGCTATTATATATATTCAAGACACTCTTAGTCACACTTTGAGCCATTTTAAACGTTATAATTATATTTATAGACGCCACTTGTCTTAAAACTATCAAGACACGTGTCTTGGTTCGTCATAGAAGCACTAAACAACATATTGATGTCGTGAGATTTAAAAGAAGAAGTTTGGAGCTTGGAGATTGCGGTTTTGAGATCATAGATAGTGTCATCGAGTAGCCCAAGACAATCATCCAAAATGTGTGTATCATAGTGAGATAGTCTTGGACCAAGATGTTTCTTGATGTTCAAGACTTTAGAAGAAGAGAGATTGATCTTTGTGATGGTTTTGTTTAACTTGGTGACAATGAGATCAATGATGTTTTAGTTTTGGTTTGAAGGATGAGTTTTGTGAAAAATGGATTGTGAATTTGTTGACACAACAATTGATGAAAAGATTATGAGAAAGATCACCGATTGCGGATTCATATTTTATTCTTTAGTGGAAATTATGAAACTTTAGAAACGGTTGGTATATATGAAAGTGAAGAAGTGAGTGTTCTTATATAAACTCTCAAACCTCACTATAAAAAGGCAAAGACCAATATAACAAAGATTAACTAAAAAATGGAAATTGGAAATAACAGTAAAATTGGAATGAATTAGTTTTATTCAAATTTATTTAAATTATAATTCAAATACGGTCATTAGTTGTACTAGTATTACGTATATGTATATATATATATATATATATATATTTTTTTTTTTTTAAGGGAATTTTGGATAATAAATAGACATATGTTATGACCAAGAAATTAAAAGTTGAAGAAACAGTATGGTTATTGTTTTGGGTCATTTTTTTCACGTGTTTTGAGTCATTTTGACATGTAATCACATTCATATTTTTATAATAATCACATTCATATTTTTAAAATAATCACATTCATATTTTTAAAAAATTAATCACATTCGTATAAGTCCATCAAGATTTTATCAAAGGGTTGTGGCTTAATGTTTATAAATTTTTAAAAATTTTGTTGGTTTTTGATTTTCTATAAACCATAATATAAACTATTTAAATTTTGAAAAAATAGTCTTTGTAAAAGGTAGGTTTAGATATCTACTTGTTTATACTTTTATTAAATTTCAATCCACATTTTTTAGTGAATTATTAACATGTTTAGTTAAGAATGTTTAATACGTAATCAATGCCATTGGAATTATGTATATAAGAAATTAATGATACACAATTGCTATTTTTTCACTAAAAATGGAATTTAGCTAAGAAAAATTATATGAATATTAAATTAAAAAATAACAATATATCATATTACTATAAAATTACATAAAAACATGCAGCTAAAGGAAAATTAGGTTGATTGTCAAAATCAAGTCTTTTGGACCATTTTTTTTTACTGTTTAAGTGTTTAAGAATATCAAAACAGAGATAGCAACAAACATTAGGTACCAAATACTTATTAACCAGATTAGCAAAACACCTACAAAACTTATTACCATGCGTTTTAATTTTTTTTTGTTAAAATCCCATTTTTTGAAAAAAATTATAAAATTTAGTTGTTATCTTTTCGTTACAAATTACGACCTTCATAAATCCGTGCATAGTTTTTGAGTAATAAGTTGAATTATAGAACAATTTTAAGTTTGACGGTGATGACTGATGAATTATATATTAGTAAGCATTATTAGTTTTACTCAAATTAATTTGGTTATGCTTATTTATTTAGAATATGTTCATTAGTTTTACTAATATAGTTTTTTCTAATGGAATTTTGGCATATATTATAACCAAGAAATTAAAAGTTCAAGAAAAATTATGGTTACTGTTATGATACTTACCAACACAAAATAACATATATGAGTATGGAAGGCCTTTCTCAAAATTCTTTTTTTTTAATTACTCAATTCATAAAGTACATATATATCAAGGTTTTTATCAGAGGATTGTGGGCTTATTTATTAATAGATTTTAAAGTTTTTTTTTGGCTTTTTGATTTTCTATAAACCATAACTTGGTAATTTGCGTGGGGTAAATTTTGTATATATTAATTAATAGGTTTATTAAAATTTATATTTTAATATATTAAACGATTAAATTTTTATTTATTATTTATTTATTTTTTGTTTTTAAACGTAAATGATATAACATGTATTTAATGCAAAAAAGTATATAATATCTTTCAATGGAATTTAATTTAATTTTGTAATATATGTGTTGTTTTTTAATTTTATTTGCATTTTGTTATTGTAAGTATATATTTTTATATATATAGTGTTGTATATAATTGTATTGTTGATATATATACATATATAGATAAATATATATATATATATATATATATATATATATATATTTATAGTATATAGTTATATAGTTTTGACATGCATATGCATGATTGTGAAAGGCTTTCTCAAATAATCACATTCATACTTTCCAAGAAGTCATAACATTCATGTATAATACATCAAGATGGATTGTGGGCTTAATTGTTTATAGATTTTAAACTTTATTGTTGGTTTTTATTTTCTATAAACTATAATATAATCTATTTAACTTTTGTATGAAATAGTTTTTTAAAAAGCTAGATTAAGATATCTACTTGTTTATACATTTATTAAATTTCAATCCACATTTTTTAGTGAATTATTAACATGTTTAGTTGAGAATATTAAATACTAATCAATGTCATTGGAATTATGTATATAAGGAATTAAAGATACACAGTTCCTATTTTTTCACTAAAGATAGAATTTAGCTAAGAAAAATCATATGAATATTAATTAAACAAAATAACATTATATCGTATTACTACAAAATTACACAAAAATATGCAGCTAAACGAATATTAGGTTGATTGTCAAAATCAAGTCTTTTGGACCATTTTTTTTTACTTTAAATGTTTAAGAATATCAAAATTAGGTACCACATACTTATTAACCAGATTAGTAAAACACCTACAAAACTTATTACCATGCGTTAAAAAATTTTTTTGTTAAAATCCCAATTTTTAAAAAACATTATACAAATTTAGATTTAATTAAATTATGGCAATTTATGGAAGAGCAAGTGGTTATGCTTTTATAATTAGAATATGTTCATCAGTTTTACTAATATAGTTTTTTCTAATGGAATTTTGGCTAATAAATTGACATATATTATAACCAAGAAATTAAAAGTCGAAGAAAAATTATGGTTACCGTTTTGACACTTACCAACACAAAATAACATATATGAGTATAGAAGGCCTTTCTCAAAATAATCATATTCGTATTTTTTTAATTACTCAATTCATATAAGTACATATATCAAGTTTTTATTAGAGGATTGTGGGTTTTTATCAGAGGATTGTGGGCTTAATTATTAATAGATTTAAAGTTTTTTTGGGTTTTTGATTTTCTATAAACCATAATATAATATATTTAACTATTGGAAAAAAGTAGTTTCTAAAAGCTAAAAAATCTAAAATTTGACCGTTTCTACAACATAGAATCTAGAAACATGTGAAAAGAAAAAAAAAATCTAGAAACTGTTGTGAAAGTGTTAACTTCTTATTGATAATGATCGACCAATAGGTCTATATATACATATATCATGGACGCCTATTACATAGTAAACCTAGGCTGGGCCAGANAAGTGAATAAGATAAAGCCCACAATATGGACTGGGCTGGTTAATGGACATCCACAATATGTGTTTCACAACACTCCCCCTTGGATGCCATAACCATCTCGAGCTCGTAGTGTGCTTCATGTTGCCTCATCAAAACCTTACTAGGAAAACCCAGTGGGACAAAACAGTAGTGAAGGAAAAAGAGTACAACACACACTACTCCCCCTGGTTTGGACCTCCGTATAAGTCCTTGAGTCTGCGCATGAGAACTGGTGCATGAGCTTCTTGGAAGTTGTGGTCGGATGAGGTCATTGAGGAAGACTGTCGGTTGGCTTCTTTCTTGAATGGACAAGTAGCTTCTGGGACGTCTTCATATCCTCTGGAACTTCACCAAGATGCGATCAGGGCGTGCACTTTTGTTACTGGTCACTCTATGTCATGGTCGGACTGATGTAACCATCTAGGATTCGTAATGCGTTTGGTATACTGCCTCGTTAAAACCTTTCTATGGTAAACCAAAAACCCAATGTGATAAAAGAAAAAGGGAAACCCATAGACAGGAAAAAGAGTACAGCCGCATTACTCCCCC
>OVBE01009028.1:0-16489 GCA_900406425.1 Iberis pinnata | reverse complement strand
GAGTCCGTTTTCTTGAAGTGCGTGGAAGGTTTGGCTTTGAGAGGCTGCTTCTCCACATCTTTTGTCTTGCCCTTTCCTTTGTGGATAGCCACATTGACAGTATGCTCACGCTGAACTTCGATTCCGATTGAACGGTGGTTTCTGTCCTCAATCCGCAACCTCATTATCAGGTCTTCAAGGGACATTGCCTTCTTCTTGTGTTTGAGATAGTTCTTGAAATCCAACCAACCCGAGGGAAGTTTGTGGATAAAACTGTTAACCATGAAGTTATCATCCATTTGCATTCCCTCGGAAACTATCTCATGGCATACAAGATGGAGAGCTTCCACCTGCTCCATCATAGGCTTTGAATCCACCATTTGGAAGTCAAGAAACTTTGCTACCGCAAATTTTTTACATCCGACATCTTCGGACTTGTACTTTTTCTCCAATGACATCTAGAGTGCCTTGGAGGACTTAGCTTCATCGTACACTCGGTACAATGGATCAACTAGGCAGTTGAGAATCTAGCCTTTGCACAATAAGTCACCGTGGATCCAGGATTCAACATTTGCTAAAGTTAACGCGTCGGTGTTTCCTGCAGGAACATTCGGTTTATCTTCAGATAGATACTTTTCTAGCTTGAGTGTGGTCAAGTAGAAATGCATCTTCTGTTGCCACGTTTTGGAGTGTTTTCCATTAAACTTATCTGGAACGAAGCTAGGAGTGACAACGTTCGGAATAGTTGGAATCGCACGGTTGGGTACAATTGGGCGTTCAGTGTGAAGACCGTGACCGAACAGAGCTTGGCGCGCGGTGGCGCACGCGTATGGGTGGCCCATCTCTCTCCAATACACCATAGTGTACCCAACTCATTTGAACTTAATTATACCTAGTGCACTATATATACTAGTGAAAATTTGTCTCCACAAGCAATGTGGGATATTTTCCACTAGTGACACTTGGTCAACTTAAGTCAACCTTTTGCATGGTTGAGATGCTCTCTTTGCACCTCCATTTCTCATTCAATTTACACTCAAATTTGACAAGTGAATATTCCATATTATAGTGCTCGTTACAAGGATTCCGATGCACTCATAATCCGGTCATTCCGATGAACGTCTTCACCGGAAATCTCGCCGGAACATTGGTAATAAACACTGTCAAAAATTTGAAGTTCCAACAACTTAAACAATTTAATTTAGGAGTGGACATAATAACCGACATCCGAAGAACCGAACCAAAATATCCAGTTCTAAATCCGAACCGAAATATGAAATTATCCAAACGAATATCAAAATCTATTATCCAAACAATCTGAACTGAATCCGAACCGAACCGAAAATTTAGGAACCAACCTGAACTACCGGAACTCACCGAACTTCACAAAAAATAAACAAATTTTTATTTATATTTATACTACACAAAAATAATAAAAGTTTATTTTATTATTTTTATTAAAGATTTTTGGTTAAATATCGAATAGAAACCGAAATATTCGAATGGATACCTAAATAAAGTGAAATAATTGTCCGAATGGATATCAAAAACTATTATCCAAATAACATGAACCGAACTCTAACCGAACCAAAAAATTTAATAACCAAACTATAAAAATACCTGAATAGATCCTAGATTTCTATATCCAAACTATTCGAAATCCAAAAAAACCGAACTAAATACCCGAAACGTTGATTCTTCATCATTTCCAATTGCTAATTTTAATCTAATACCAAGAACTCGTTTGGTTGTCTGATCAACATAATTGCAACTCGTATCTCTTGTTAAGTTTATTGTATATTCAATTAGATATTGTGTGGCCCAAATTTCAGTTAGATATTTTCTCCACAACAAAAATTTAGTATATATTATATTGCAAAAGAGTTTCAAAAGTACATATTCAATAATTTGAGACAATTATTGAGGCAAATAAAAGAAATTGATAACAAAATGATTTCGATGAAAGAGTGGCCCAATTTTCATTTGATATGTGTTTTTTAAAAGAAACTCTAAATCATTTTGATAATAGTAAAAGTAAATAAGTTATAATAAAGATAAATGACTAACATCAAACCACATCTTGATTAAAATAAAAAACACTTTCCAAAATATGATATCTGATTGTGCAGAGTTTATCTTAATGGTACAAAACGGACAAGCTTGTTCTAATTTGCTTGACGGTTTTGGCAATTTGAAAAAAAAAAAAAATTCTTAGCTTCTTGATTTTAATCATACCAAGATTATCCAATGTAACAACATATTATTTAACACATGTTTGGCTTATTACTCGGTTCTAATGCATAATAGTAGGCATTTATGTATGCTATTTTACATTATTCCAAAGATTTTCCTTGCAAATTTGATATATTTTCAGTCTTTTAGGTGTTCGGGTCATTTTGGAACAAAATAATGCATTTCATAGCAAATCAAAATAATTTGGCTAAATGGCAGGACAAAGAGATCGATCGTGCATTTATTACGAAAGAAAGCCACTGTTCATGAAGAATGATCGATCCCTTAAAGGATTGATCGGGCATTTGCTCTTGGAATTTTTTGGAAAATGAGATCGATCGAGCACATGAAGAACGATCGAGCACTTTGGCGAAGAGATCGATCGATCCGTTCACCCGAGAAGAATTAGAGAATTTCCAAATTTTTCACTCAAGCTTATCAAGTTTTCCTCATTTTATTTATTTTCCTTTTTGCACTATAAAACCCTTTGGCTAGGTTTTATTTTCACACACTTTAACAACTTTAGTTTTTTACTGAGGGAGAAGAGAGTCATGAACCCTGTATTTGGAGAAGAATTTATGAACCCTCGTTGTCTATCTATCTATACTTATTTATTTTTATATTTTAATTGCAATTATGTGTTCTTCTTTGATTTTGTATTGTTCTTGCTTTGCAATGTTTAAGTAGTTCATTAGTTAGGTTTTAGGTTTTTCAGGGAAATCATGTTTGATTGTTAGGATTATTCATAAAGGGATTACATTTGTTAGGTTCTCAGTCTAGATTTGAACTTAATGCATAAATTAGATTGATCACCTAGTTCTTGATAATAGGCTTATAAATACAAAAGAATCTGGTTTAGAAATCTGACATAATCTAGAGGAGTAAATGTCTTTTCTTGCGGGAGTATTGTCTTAAGGGTTTATGAACTTATCAAATCTAATTATAATGCATGTTTGAATTATATAAATATAGCGGGAGTTTTTCTTTAGTAAATTGAATATAGAGATTAATGCTTCACGAATAGATTAATCCAGTTTATGCCTTTTGAGTTGATAACTATCACTACAAGAAATATGACTATCGATAGCGTCCTAGGATAGCGTTTTTTTGTGTAACTGCTATTGTATATGGACACAAATTTTATCCATAGCGTTTCATTTTTTTGGACGCTATTTTTTTATTCCCGGGAAAACAAAAATACTGAGGCGCGTAAATTTGCTTAATTGTGGCACTTACTATTGCAGATAATACAAAAAACTATGATAACTTTTTTCAACATAATCAATTTGATCGATCGACTTAGTTATTTCTCTCTGTCTTCATAATTTTCAGAAGATCTTCAGTGTATGCGTTACTTCAGGACATTGTTGATCTCACCGATTCGAAGCTCCATTGTTTAATCGAGAAGGTATCTTCCTCATATTTAGTTAATTTGCAATGTCATATTTCAAATGTGGAATTTAGCTATATACAGATTGTTTGATTTCGCTATTTTGATTTCGAGGTATCATCTATATATATATATATATACATATTGTTTGAATTCGTTAGATGTGGAATTTAGCTAAAAATAACTTTTAGCTAAAATGTTAATTTTTTATTCTCAGTTCTGAAATGTAAAATAACCAAGGCTTAGAGGCTACACCTGCACCGACATGGGGTAAAAATGCAGCAAGAAGAACTAAAAGAAGAAGTATTACTGAAGAAGAAGAACCTATTAATTTGGATCAACATAGGGTAAAAAATGCTAGCAATGATGAGATTCAAACAAGGAAAAAGAGTTCAAGAAAAAATAAGGAGGTTGTTAATCTGTCAAATTCCAATGAGGCAGTTGAACCTGAAGAATTAGGTAGAGTGGTGGAAGATGTTGAGGGTGAGAAGGTTTTGCTGATAATGTAAGACAACTTGAAGATGATCAGGATAAAGTTAATGAAGATGATGATGGTTTTGCTGATAATGATGACGGTTTTGATGNACAAGCTCTTGAGAAAAAAAATGATCAGACTCAGAGTACTGAACATAATGACCATGAAAAAATGATCAGAGTACTGAACGTAATGACCATGTTAACATGGATCAACATGAGGTTAACAATGAGAGGACTGAAGGAAATCAAACCCCAATTAATGAAGTGAAGGAAAAAAAAAAGAAGAGGACCAACAAAGATGCGTACAGTGGCTACAGATCCTAATGAAAGGGTCTCGGTGTCTTTCAATGAGTATGGTGAACATGTTGGACCTGGTTATGTTACATTGTCATCTTTTCTTGGTCCTCTGGTGAGAAAACATGTTCCAGTACATTGCTTGACTAGAGACAACTTGATCAAGTGTCTAATGATACCATGTGGGAGGAGATCCGGGTATGTTTGACCATTTAAGCAATTTATCTTGATCCAAGATAAGTGTTCATTTTAGCATAATTTGATGCAGGGGAGGTTTGACATGAAAGAAGAATGGCAAAAGGAGGTTCTTATGAAGCAGCTAGGATGTTTTTGGAGGGCTGGGAAGTCAAGACTGGTGGCACAAGTAAGAAATGCCAAAAGTATTGTTGAGATAATTGCTTTAAAACCCAGCAACATCCCATCTTCTCAAGTATAGAACTCACGGGTTAAGAGCAAGACCTCTCACACGTTCAAGGTTGTTAACGTTGCTGTAATGGTCATATTGTCTTCTTTATGTGTTTTTAGATTTAATTAAGTATCGTTGTTGTAGGAAACAAGTAAGAAGTACAAAGAGTTAAGAAAAAAACAGATATGTCACACAACAAGTCACAAAAGAATGCTTAGATTAGCTTATGAAATGGTAATTATAATGAATTTTAAATTCAATCCTATGAAAAAGATTATTCAATATTTTATCTTTTTGTTATAAAGAAAATGAAGAGTCCAGATCAAAGGAAGATTAGTAGGAGTCAGATTTGGATTGTCGGACACACACATACGGATGGTAGAGCTTTGAGGCCTGAATTTGCTGATACTGTTGTAAGTAGTTATGAAACTTGTTACTACATTGTTACATATATAAATAATCATTCTTATATCTTGTGTGTAATATATTGATATTAGGAACAAATACAGTCACTCGATAGTCAGATGGACTCTACATCATGTGATAACTTCAAGGAAGATGCAGTGAGCAAGGTTTTGGGAAAAAAGAAACATGGAAAAGTGATAGGGTATGGCAGAGGGATCAATTCTACTAAGCTATCATTTATGCAAGCTAGAGACTCAAAGATTGCTGATTTGCAATATCAGATTGAAAATTTGAAGGGACTTGTGGAGGGATTAAGAAATAAGGTAATTATATTTTCATATCAGTTTAAATCAGCTTCCTAATTTGTTAATTAAATCAGTGGCCATGTTTCAGACAACCACCGGTGGTACTGAAACATCTGCGGGTGGTTCTGAATTGAAAGAAGGTGTGATGGTACAAATGCTGGATTGGACTGACTACAAATTTGTGATTGGGGAAGATTCATTTTGCTCTGCTGATCTGTACTACAAAGTTGGTAGGCTACCAATTGGCCCTTCTGCTGTAGCCATTACTGTGACATCTGCAATCACACCTAAAGTTGCTCATTGGAGGCCTATATCAGAATCAATAGCATCAATTGGCCTAGCTGTGGGATGCAAGATTGTATGGCCTGTTGAGAAAGTTATTGTGGACATGGAAACAAGTTATGAAGACTATATATGTAAGTTTCTCTATCTAATTTTCTTACTATTCAAGTACATGATTATTACACTTTAACATTGCAGGAAACCAATTTAGATGAGACTCAAAGATGTAAAATATTTGATTACACCGATGGAAACGAGGAGGTTGTTGGTGAAGGCATCATTTTCTCAACCGATGCAATGGAAATGGTCAACAATATTCGTATAGGTCCAAATGATGTTAGTATTAAAGTTGACACAATTTTTAACGCCAAAGCTTTTCTTTGGAGGCCAACGCCTGCCATGGTATTCCTCTTTGATGCACTTCATAAGAAAATTGCATGGCCACTATTAAAGATTGAACTCCTTAACCCACCATCCACTGAAGGAACCCCTACGAAACCAGATAATCCAAAAACAGTGGTATGTTATTGCTATTCTAGTTATTTTAATGACTGATCTTTTACTTGATTAATATATTGTTGTTTCAATTGTAGAGTCCACGCAACATCAAAGAGAAGTGCAAAGGATAAGTGTATTCTTTTGGATTGCAACAACTCTGGACGCACGGTAGCTGAAGAGAGAGAGTAGCTTCAACAGATGCAAATAAGAAGTGCCACTTCGTACCAATAGGTCCAAATGCAAGCAAGGTTTGGGTTGACATTGTTAAGATTGGTAAGGCGAAGGCTCGTGGCAAAGGGGTTTTCACAAAAGAGGGGACTGGATTATAATGAGATATTCTCACCAGTGGTTAAACATGTATCAATAAGATACTTGATGTCTCTTGTTGTCAATAAAGAACTAGAATTGGAACAGCTAGATGTAAAGACTACATTCCTTCATGGAGACCTAGAAGAAGAGATTTTCATGGACCAACCAGAAGGGTATGAGATAAAGAGTAAAGAATCTTCGGTATGTCTACTTAAGAAATCATGTTATGGGTTGAAGCAAAGTCCGAGACAGTGGAATAAGAAATTCAACAATTTCATGATGGAGATCGAATTCCAAAGAAGTAAGCATGACAGTTGTGTCTACATCAAACAAGCCCCAGAGCTTACCCGTAAAATTATGGGTCGGGTAGTGGCGGGTACGGTTCAGATCGGTTCAGATAAGGATCGGGTCGGGTAGTTAAAATCAATATCCGTTTAATATTCGAACTCATAATATATTATATAAGTTTGACTAATATATGTATTAAAATGTAAAGATAGTATAATGTTTGATTATAATATTTTATCTTTATAAAAATTTTTTACAAAATTGAATAAAATAGTAATAAAATTGAAAATATTATGTAAAATAATTGAGTATGTAAGTTTTTAACATTTATTAAATCATGTTTATTATAACACAATATTTATATTTATTTAAGAAATTATTATCATTCTAGTTAAGTTTTGAAATAATTTTATAAAATTAGTTATGTAAACATGTAATTCGGGTACCCGGATAATTACTTTTCTTGACTTTTATCCATAAATACGGATCAAGTTCATGGCGGATCGGGTTAATTGACCCAAAATGGGCAGACCTAGTTCTTGAGCTGCTATAATTAAGGGCCTTTTCTTTCTATGGGGGTTGGGTAGCGAAAAGTGTAATATATAAGTTCAATTTTTTATTTCGTTGAGTCGATAGAGAGAGATTGGAAGATATTCGCGTGAGAGTGTTTCCGGTAAACAATCTGGTGCAATTCGGCAGCATTTTCTTCTTCATAGTGGATTCCAGAGACAAACCTCAATCCAGACGTAGGGAGCTAAAAGCTCCTGAACTGGTGAACAAATCTCTATGTTTATTTTTTTGTCCATTTGTTCAATTGCCTGCTTCCATTGTAGTTCAAATTAAGGTATTTGTTAAGTTTTTCCAGGTTGTTCATTAAGTGAAAATTGTTTTGTAATCGCAAGAACAAGTTTAAAAAGTAATGGAATATTTGTTTCTTTTTTCGCAATTTTTATCAAATATCCCTATGCTTTTTTTTATTAACTTCCATATACTAAAATATGTATTATGGGAATCGAACTCTCAATATGTTAAACAAATTTTCAGAAAATCGGATAAGATCCGACCCAAGTAGAATCTGTGTGTCTTCATTTATGATTGGACGAAAATGACCTTCGCAATATTTTTTTTGTTCGTCGAAAAATAGATTTTCAATGGCATTTTATGTAATATGACATATGGTAATGAGATTATTTTCAAAAGTGTTTTTAAATTTAATTGTATAGATATTTGATGAAAAAATATAACCACCCACAAAATGAGTTGTTACAATATAGTACTTCGAACTAGGCAACGGAACCAAATTATTTTTAATTAATTAAAGTTTTCGTTGACAAAGGATTCTCGTGAGAAGTGATCGAAATATGATGGGCCGAAAAAATTAGGCCTGAAGGCAGTATAGGCCCACAAGACATAGAGATATTATCCACTTTCCCTCTTTCTCTTCTGAGTGAGAGAGAAAGTAGCCATGCCTGTGTCCGCACACTCCGTTATCGCCACGAACCTAGCAACTACTGTATCATCACTCAATTCCAAATCATCGAATTGGTTTCACCGAAATGTTTCTCGCCGTAGAATCGGCTCTGTCTCCGTGAACTGCTCGGTAGAGACGACGGAGGCTGACCGTCAGGTGAGGCTGAAGAACGGGAACGACTCACTGGAGATATGCAGAGTCCTTAACGGAATGTGGCAGACGAGTGGAGGATGGGGGAAGATTGACCGAGTAGACGCCGTTGAGGCAATGCTCCGATACGGCGATGCTGGTCTCTCTACATTCGATATGGCCGATCACTGTAAGTATAATTGTATAGTCGAAACAGATGTGAAATCGAAAGTTTTCTTGTGAAGATTAATCATGTAATTGTACATTTGTACTTAGTTTTTTGTTTCTTTGATTTTCAGATGGTCCTGCTGAAGATCTTTACGGCATTTTTATCAATAGGGTTCGTCGAGAACGTCCACCAGAGTACTTGGAGAAGGTTAAAGGGTAAGCTTAGTTTAAGTCTCTGTTCTCTAACGAAGTTTTTCAATGTTTTAGATTTCAAAACTCAATTCCAAGCCAATGAATCGAACTTTGTGAATGATTTGGTAGGTTGGCTAAATGATTAGGCTATTGTCATGTTGCAGTTTGACAAAATGGGTTCCTCCTCCAGTGAAGATGACAAGTAGCTATGTTCGTCAGAACATCGACATATCAAGGAAGAGAATGGATGTGGCTTCTCTTGATATGCTTCAGTTTCACTGGTTTTTCTCTCTTCTGCTTAGTTGCTACTTTTTTATGTGTTCTATCTACTTATTTAATGCTTAGCAGTTTAGGTTGCTTCTGTTAGGGACCATTTTTCCTCTTTGTAATGCATTATGGAATTTGGAATAGGTGGGATTATGCTAATGATGGTTATCTTGATGCACTGAAACACCTCACTGACCTAAAAGATGAAGGTACGCAGAGAGGAGTTGGATATATCTTTCTCCTTTCTCATGATTGTCCTTTTGTTTATGGTCCTGGTTCTAACTGGCTGCATTGAAATGGTTGCAGGAAAAATCAAGACTGTTGCTTTGACAAATTTTGATACAGAGAGACTTGAGAAAATTCTAGAGAATGGAATCCCTGTTGTCAGCAATCAGGTGATGTTCGAAAAGAGTCTGCCTTTTTATCTCCTGTTTCTTTTTCTGTTCTAGACGTTCGTTAATGTAAATCTCTGTTCAAATTATTTATAGGTGCAACACTCCATTGTAGACATGCGTCCTCAACAGAGAATGGCTCAGCTTTGCGAGCTTACAGGCGTCAAACTTATAACGTAATTATACTCTATGAAATTCTTGTATGACTTCCTCCTTTTACCACAGACATAACCCCACATATATGAATGCAGATATGGGACAGTAATGGGTGGTCTCTTGTCAGAGAAGTTCCTTGATACCAATCTAACAATCCCTTTCGCTGGCCCTCGCTTAAATACTCCTTCTCTCCAAAAGTACAAAAGGGTAACAGTTCAAATCATTCACAGATTAAGCCTGTCAAATGTCAATGGCAGATTTTATTGTAAAAGTTTAGGACATCATTACAGTATCATCATGATTGTAAGTGTTACAATGCAGATGGTTGATGCATGGGGAGGGTGGAATCTATTCCAAGGTTTACTTAGAACGATGAAGACCGTAGCCTCAAAACATGGAGTCTCTATACCGACAGTGGCTGTGAGATATGTATTAGATCAGGTATTTAACCTTCCTTGCATCATATGGATGTCTCTTGTGTTTATGATATGTCTGAAAAATGAATGGGATATATGATCGCAGCCAGGAGTTGGTGGATCAATGATTGGGGTGAGACTCGGGTTAGCTGAACACATACAAGACGCTAATGCTATATTCTCATTGGTATTGGATGAGGAAGATGTTAATAGCATACAAGAAGTAACCAAGAAAGGTAAAAATCTTCTCCAAGTCATTGGTGATTGTGGAGACGAATATCGTCGTGCATGATATTGTAGTATGTACTCTATCTATACTGTATATCAAATCATGTAATTACAATTTTATGTCTAGAGAACTATTTTGACATTAATAAGACTTCTCTTGTTTAATTTTTGTAAGTTATAATCATGCTTTGGGTTCATGTCCTTTGTTTTGAAATTTAGTGTGGTATAAGTATAAACATGCCGAGACATTTGATTATTAAGATAACCATAATTTTGAGCATTTGACACCATCGTGAGGAGTTATTCAAGCGTAGCATTGATTATCCTCTTGATCCAAAAAGTTGTAAGTAAGGGCATGAGAAAGTCAATATTGGTGTTTTGGTATATCATTTTTCAAGGGATGAAGCTGACTCTGTCTGTATCACATAATATTTTTTTTATATATCTTTCGCGAGTGTGTATAGTCTTCATTGTAACTGTAGTCTTGAGATAAGTGTGATATCAGACGGTTCTAATACAAAATTTGATATAGATTAATGCGAAAGAGTAGAAAGAAGACCACGACTAGTCAATATATATTAGGATAATGCGACTAATCAAAAGTTCCTTTATTGACTTTGATCTTGGTTTTATTTTTTTAACTAGTGGATTTTTATAAAATAGAGGGAGATCGAGACTATGTAGAGAGAGGCCATGTCGATGTTTGTAAGCTCCGTGGTAGCCACCAAACTAGCGACTACAGTTTCACGCAAGACACCGACTTGGTTTTACCGTAGTGTTCAGCACCGTCGGATAGGGTCTAGCTCAGTGAAGAGCACGGTTGAGACGAAGGAGGCTGATCGATGGATGAAGCTGAAGAACGGTAACGACTCAATAGAGATATGCAGAGTACTAAACGGAATGTGGCAAACGAGTGGAGGATGGGGAAAAATTGACCAAAACGACGCCGTTGAAGCAATGATCCGGTACGCAGATGCTGGCCTCTCCACCTTTGACTTGGCCGATATTTGTAAGTAATGTCGTAATCACTAAATCATGTCAAAATAACATGGATCGTGTGTGCTATGTTTTCCCGACATGAACTAAAAGGTTTTCACTTTTCAATTTAACAAATAACACAAGTAAGTTTGTTTGATATTCAGATGGTCCTGCGGAAGATATTTATGGCATGTTTATCAATAAGGTTCGTCGAGAACGTCCACAAGAGTACTTGGAGAAGATTAAAGGGTAAAGGACATTTGTCACTCTGGTTTAGACTTTCGATTTTTTTAGTTATGGGGATACCACATCATCTATCAAACTTAAAGCTCATTACTCAATAAACGGGCGTTCCAACTTTTGATGGAAATCAGACTAAATCTTTGAAATTAATGTTGTTATAAGCATTTTAATTGTTCTTCCTACGAAAAAATTTAAACCTAGCCTCAAATAAAAGAGTACCACTAGACCAGAAGTCAAATGTATCAAAACTTATTATAAAGATATATTTGTATAGCTAAACATAAAACAATAAAGCATGTTTATCTATAATGCAGTTTGACAAAATGGGTTCCTCCTCCAATGAAGATGACAAGTAGCTATGTACGTGAAAGCATCGATTTATCAAGAAAGAGAATGGATGTGGCTTCTCTTGACATGCTTCAATTTCACTGGTTTTTCTCACTTTTGCTTGTTAGTAAACTAAAATCATTCCCTCTTTTGTTTGCTAATATGTAATTGGGAATAGGTCGGATTATGCAGATAACGGTTATCTTGAAGCTCTGAAACACCTCACTGACCTTAAAGAAGAAGGTATATTAAAGAGTGGCTACATCTTTCTCCTTACTTATTTGTGATTGTCTTAATATATATGTAAACTGTATATATGCAGGTAAAATCAAGACACTTGCTTTGACAAATTTTGATACAGAGAGGCTTGCGATAATCTTAGAGAATGGTATTCCTATTGTCAGCAATCAGGTGATATTCATACATTTTCTTCCTTTCTTTCTCCTTAATCTAATTAGATTTATTTTTAGGTGCAACACTCCATTGTAGACATGCGTCCTCAACAGAAAATGGTTCAGCTTTGTGAGGTTTCAGGCGTCAAACTTTTAACGTAAAAATCTCTTATTCTTTTCTCTTTGGAAGATCTCAGTTTGCTTATTACTCTCTACAAATACCTTAACCGCTTATGATTTGGTGCTTTGGTTTCCAGATATGGGACAGTAATGGGTGGTCTCCTTTCAGAAAAGTACCTTAATCTCAATCTAGCTGAGGCTCACTTGAAGACTCCTTCTCTCCAAAAGTACAAAACGGTAAGACTTCAATTATATCAAGATTAACTTGTTTAAAGTAGTCATCAGGGTAATAAATTATCACCAAACACAAAGAAAACCCAAAGCTCTTCTTAGTAAAAAAAACACCAAAGGAAAAAGCTTCCAAGCTTGTAAAGCATTTGTTGTTTTGTGTGAGTCAGGTGATTGATGCATGGGGAGGATGGGATCTATTCCAAAACTTACTTCGAACTATGAAGACCATAGCCTCGAAACATGGAGTCTCTATACCCACAGTGGCTGTGAGATATGTATTAGATCAGGTACTTAACCTTCCTTGCATACTCTAAAGGGCTAGTTTTGTTTTTGTTATGATATGACTGAAAAATGAATGGGATATGATATCTCAGCCAGGAGTTGGTGGATCCATGATTGGAGTGAGACTCGGGTTAGCTGAACACATACAAGATGCAAATGCTATATTCTCTTTGGTGTTAGATGAAAAGGATGTTAATAGCATACAAGAAGTTACCAAGCAAGGTACAAATCTTCTCCAAGTCATTGGTGACTGTGGAGATGAATACAGAGGTGTATGATCAACAGAATAATTTACATCAATAAGACTTGTCTTGGCTGTTGGAAAATAATTTGTTAAATGTGATGTTCGTTCTGTCTTTTTCCTGCATTTTGTAAACTCCACAAGTTGTGTCAGATTTTGTAGCCATTGATGGTTTAAGGCTAGTCTTCATGCGACATTTTATCTATGGTATTGCATTACTATTACCTTTCAGTTTGGTATCGAATGTATTTAGAAGACCAATGAGAAGAAAATGGGAGAATGTTGTTGGGGCCAAAAATCTTTTAAGAATGTCACACACTGTCTAAATAAGATGATCGAATACTAAATCATCTATATCAAAATTAACGCCAATCTCAACGAATCTTAGGCAGCTGAAGTAATATTGAAATGATTTTTCAAAAGGGTTATGAACGAACCTGATCCAAGAATACCATTGATATCACCACTGTTTGGAGAAGCTTTCCCACTTAAAACGGCGAGCAAAAACGCGGCTACAACCTTCATTTTCTGAGAAACAACTAAGAAAGAATTAACAAAAAAAAAAAAAAAAAGAAATCAAGAAGAAGATGAATATAGAATCGTAGGCGCTTACAGAGGAAAAGGATGACTCGTGGCGCAAGGTATGTTAGGGCTTAAGACGCCGCAAAGTAAGTGAATTCACTGACTAGTGTTTGTTCATTCAAATTATATATACATGGGCTCCATATTTCATGGATTTGTCAACCGAGTACGTGTTTTACTGAATTGATGACTTTTATTTTGTATTTTTACTGTCTGAATGAAATCCTCAGAAGGGTCAAATTTTTGTTAGGCTGGTTCTTCATGCATGAATATCTAAAACACAACCTATTCTCAACAATTCACTAAGGTATGGTCAATGTTGCAAATGGAAGTATCACGCCCTTGCAAAATATTCTTGCTAAAGCTCGAGGATCACCCATATTCACCAAATGTCATATACGTTTGCTTCGGACCAAAGACTAATAACATATGATGATTCAACATCATGTCTATGCAGGACCAGAGTGATGCAAATCATTATATGAAACGTACCACGCGATTCCAGAATTAACAAAATGTTCTACAGGACCGTCTATTATCAAAACTTTAGCAATGGACATGGCTGTAATTGATTCTGTTTTTGGTTTCTGTATTTAAGAAACTTTAAAATATAAAACCTCGTCAAAATTTCAGCAATGTCTTAAAAGACAGGTTGAATATAAACTAAACAACAACACAACATCGTTTTCAAAACGTTACAACATTAAGAGATAACAGTAAAACCAAAAAGCCAAGTTTACTCGAATAGACTGAAACCCATGTCCTGCAAAATCATCACAAAATCACAAGTGAGTAATTACTTTTGTTTATTGCATAATAGTTCAAATCAATGTTTAGCAAACTTACATCATCGGATTCTTCCTTCTCTTCTTTCTTTTCCTCTTTCTTCGACTCAGCAGCTGGAGCAGCACCACCTCCTCCACCAGCGGATGGAGAAGAAGAAACCGCAACACCGCCACCACCGGATGGTACTGAAGCCAATTTCTCCCTTCCAGCAGCAATGATCTCAACCAAGTCTTTCCCTTTCAATTCTTTCAAGAGAAGCTCAATTTGAGCTTCTTCTGCTTCAGCAGAGACTGTAAATGAAAGATTACATTAGCCACATTGTTATTGGAACCCATTTTCATTAGAAATCGCTCTTCCAGAATTAAATATATCTAGCAAAAATTCGTACCACACAATCACTAGACTATAAGAAACACTTTCGAAATCATGTATATACACATTAACGTAAAGTTCAGTCTTAAGAACGAATCTTGAACAGTTGAAGTAAAATTGATCATTTTCCGAACGATTTAAGAAATTAGTTCGAGGAAGAAGAAAAATGGATGAACGAACCTGATCCAAGAATAGCATTGACGTCACCACAGGTTGGGGAAGCTTTTCCACTCAAAGCGGCGAGCAAAAACGCGGCGACAACTTTCATTTTCTGGACGAACAACAAATAAACACAGATAAGCAAGAAGAGACTCGATCAAAGAACATTAATTAGGTTAACAATCATTTACCGTTGAAGATGGTAGAAATCGCCGAAAGCAGATAGCTGAACGGAGCTTAGGGTTTTGGCAGATGTCGATGAAAATTGGAAAGTGTATGGTTTATATACAATTAGGGTTTTCTCTATCAAAGTCTCCGGTTTTGGATCTGTTACTGGGTAATTTTAATGGGCTTTGGTTACATTTACATATCAGGCCTAAAACATATAAAAATCAGTTTTAGGTCCAAGAATAAAATCAGTTTTTGAATTCTTTTATTATTTTCTTGCAAAATCTGTAAAATGTTCACTCGTAAAATCATAACATGAAATCTTTGTTTTTTTCTTCTTTATGGTGGATTAACATTAAACTCTAAGTTTTATAGAGCACATCGATTTTGGTTACTTGAGCTTAAAAATTTTAGGAGACATTATTCATTCAATACATCTAAAATTAAAAAAAAATTATAATACAAACTAAGGAAAAAACGACACTAAAAAATCTATACTATAAAAAGAGAGTTTATAACTCACAAGAGCTTGACACATCATCTTTTATCTTATTGACAACTCAACATTTGTTTGTTACATATAAATATAATTTTAAGCAATTTTTATTGCAAGTTGTGCGATAAAATCTTTTATTAGTCGAAGACTCACACGACAATGCCTCAACATTCTTTTTTGAAATTAACATTAACTTTATCATAACTTTTCAAAGATATTCTCATAGGGAAAGAAAACATAAACCAATATAATATGAAATCATTGTTGCGAAGAAGATTATGATTTGTTTTTGACCAGCTTGTTCTCAACACTAAACCATTAGGTAAATACAAAACCATTTCCAACAACTTTTCCCTTTCATGAATTTTCACTTCTTAGATTCACTCATCCTTTGATTTGATCAACAATTTTTCCCTTTCATGAATATTCACTTAGATTCACTCATCTTTTGATTTGATTTCCCTTCACTCTAACCGAATATAAGGTTTTTTATGTCAAAAGTCTGAAAATTCTCTATTCATTTTCGTTATTTTGTGTGTAATTGAATGTTATTGCAAATATCTCCTCTTATCTAACCTTTAACTAGAACAGTTTGGATGTAGCGTTTAGGGTTTATGTTTGTTATGTGATTTTGATATTGAAAGTAATTGTTTTTTATACAGTCGTCATCCATAAGTGAAGTGGACATAGACTACCGAAAAGATTTTCCTCACCGTAGTATTAGATGATTCTAAAGACACAAAAGTTAATATAGAACCAGAAGGAATCTTTGATTCGGGAAGGTCGGAAAATTGGCGGTGAGATATATTGGGCCTTACCGAATCATTA
>OVBE01009027.1:0-16490 GCA_900406425.1 Iberis pinnata | reverse complement strand
CGTCTCTAGAGCAGCTTCCGGATTAGATGGATCCTAGTTACTATCGCTTGCTTGATGATATGCCAATGCCCCAAATTGATGATTTATATTAGAAAGAAAAAAAAGCGGCAATTACTATTACCAAAACTATTTGATGTGGGGCCTAGCACGAATGCCTTTTTAGTAACACTATAAACAAGGCTTTGATGGTGACGACCTTTAATGTGAAAAACTGTAATTTTTATTGTGACAACTTTCAACTTTTAGTGTGAAAATTTGTAACTTTTAATATGAAAAATTGTAATTATATAATCACTTGTAACTTTGAGCCACTATAAAATAATCTTATAGACACTTGACAATATCTTATTATATATCTAACAAATTTTAAAATGTAAGAGGTTTTTTTATTTTATGGTTGCAATTTTTTGAATTTATACATTACAACTTTTGGATATGAACAATTGTAACTTTTGATTTTGAACCACTGCAATTTTTAATGTGAAAAATTGCAATTTTTGGTGTGAAAAATTGTAGCTATTCACTTGCAATATTCGTACAATTTTTATTGAAACAATTATTATATATTTTTGTCACTCTATTTAAAAATAAATGTTACATAGAATAGATAAATCGTTTGACCAAATATATTAATCTAACAATGTTCATTAAGAATTGATTCCCATTTGTAGTGCAACATTTGTACAATTTTTTATTGAATAAATTGTTATATATTTTGTCATTATATTTTAAAGTAAATGTTACATAAAATAGATAAATTTTGTTAACAAAAAATGATGAATCGTTTGAAAAAACATTTATTAAAAAACATGTATTTGGAATTAATTCTCATATTTTATTATGACAAATAATTTGTTTCTCCAATTCAATATGTTGTTTGAGATTTAAGATTTGGTTGTTCTCGCTACTTTTAGATGTTGGGGAGATTTTTTAAAAATCTATATCTGAGTGGCTAAGTCGAGATGATGTGCTACATATTTTACTTCAAAGACGATTTTGGTGGTGGCCTTTTTAGGTTCTTGAGAAGCATGAAATATAATGATAACAAATGGTTTTTTGTTCTTTCTAAAAAAATGAGACAAGAGCCTCCTATGAGGTATGATTTTTCTAGAATCGACCTTGGATCTCTTGGTATTGACTTGGGAAATATCTTTGTTAAAATCCTAAGCTTGGATTAGTAAACAATGCAGAATGAAAATCATTATAAAATTGTATATATTGATTTGTATTTCGATTTAAAAGAATAGTTAGACGAAATATTGTCACTGATTAAAAAGTATTGTTTTAAAAACAGTTTTTACCAAAAACAAAGTCCAAAACAACAAAATGAAAAGCATAATTAATTTTTTTCTTAAAATGGTTTTTGGTTTTTATTGGTTCTAGCTTATTTCATGAAAGGAAATCTCATCTTATCTCACGGTAAGTATGAGATTTTCACCGTAGAAAGAGATTTTTCGATGATCTTTTTTTTTTTTCTAAATCTTCATTTGCTTCACAAGATCTATAGTGAAATTGTAATCATTTTGAAGATGATATTAAACTTGGTTTTACTTTTCGTTATCTTCATTTTGTACCACATTGTTTTCTTAAACTCAACCTGGTAATAATAAGGATATACAAAAAGATAAATAAAAAGAAGTAACAAAACATTTGTTTATACATGATTATACATAATAAAGGAATAAAAAGTTTGTTCTTCTATTTAAAAAAAAAAAAAACCCATTATTGAATAAAACATAATAGTAAAGATCCGTAGGAAAACCAAAATAAAAAGGAAAGACAAAAGAGACATCGACTTATTAAAAATTTACACCATCATTTTGTACCACATTGTTTTCTTAAACTCAACCTGGTAATAATAAGGATATACAAAAAGATAAATAAAAAGAAGTAACAAAACATTTGTTTATACATAATCTATATTATATAAAAGGAGAATTCTAAAACATTTGAAGGTGTCCACGTTGACCAAATTTTAGAGTTGAGTTGTCCATTAAAAAACTGCCACCTGTAATTCATAGCTAAAATTCTTTCAATTCACAGTTGTTACGCTTCTTGTAAGAGTGGAAATTGAAAAGGCACGGCTTGTGCTATAAGAAGGTCTCTCTCCTCTTCTTTTCCATCTATTTTTCCGTCGTCTCTACCGATTAAACATTTTCCTTACGTGGTCTTAGAAATCAGAAACGCTGAAGAGGTAAATGTATCGTCATAACTCTTTCAAGACTAATCAAATAATAAACAATTTTTTTTTCAAGATTATTTGTGCTATATGTTGTAGTATGTGTATATGGTAGTCAACTAACTTATCATTTAGACAGAGTTTCTGGATCTGGAATCAATACTTGGTTGATACAGCTTGAGGTTTTGTTCTGTTTTCTTTTTCCCTTTTCTATTTTGTTTTGATCTCTTGGGGATTGAAAGATAATTTTGTATGAATACTTTGTGAAAGTAATTTGAGTTTCTTTTCGAAATGGTTGATATAGGGAGGAGGATGTTGCAATAATGTCACAAAGTGTATTAGATTCGTTGAAGAAAATGGTGGAGTAATTTTCCTTTCTCGGCTATTCTTAACAATAGAAGCAGTATAATTAATCATGGTATGAATGCAACTTCGTTTTTGTTCAAACATAAGTTAGGTCTTTTTAACTCAGGTTTCTTCTTGGAATTGACAGATTCTTACAACTGGAAATGAGTGAAAGTTAGATACTGCGACTGATCACCATTAATTATAGGAGATGTGTGGATTTGGTTTCCTCCTTATTTTCTTTTCTGATTTGATCTCATCTTCCTTCTTATGTCAGATATTTGTCTAACCTATTGCTGGGTTTTTCGAAGAGAAATCAGTCGGGGAAGCTAAGGTATTTTCTCCCTCTTTCGTTGTTAGTTTCATGGATGCTTATAATCATCGAGATTTTGCATGTAAAACTATTCTTGGCATCCACATTTGCAAAAAGAAAGCATATTACATTTAATCGAATCAAAACCAGCCACACAAAATTACTTTACTACGTCATACAAAATTCAAATATAGATGTTCCATAATTTGTTGTGCAGCATTTGAGACCTCTTCACTTTTGATCCTACCTTGAAATGGGTCCATCAATTGCGTCTAACTCAGCATTCGTCTAAATAGTGGGAAATATAACGCAAACAAGAGTAAAGGAGAAGGTGTATGATAAACAAATTTCTTTTGTTAATGGACGAGAGAAATGGTAAAGAAGTTCTTGACCATCGAGGGAGATCATGCTTTCTCGGTATCTTAATTTTCCCTAAAACTTAATGCTCTTTCACCAAGAATGGATAAGTTTTATATGTGTTCAAAGGAATTTTGTACGTATCAAGTAAGAAAAAGAGAATAGCAATCGTTCGAGACTATAGTTTATCATGAGTTGATGTTCAATTGAAATCATTCAAAACTAATGAGTTTATTGCATAAAGAAAGGCATAGAGTTTTATTTCAAATACAATGGAGGGTTTTGTGTGTCAAACCGTCTAAAAAGCAAAAATTGCAAATCATTGTCATCTACCAAAAGAATACCTCTTTACTATATCATCACATCTAAAAAAACTCAACCTATATATTATTTTTTTGTTAACTAAATAGTTAATAGTCATGTAAGAATATTATATGTCATCAGTCGAAGGGAAAAGTGTTTGTCGTGTTGGCATCAATAGAAGCCACCATATAGCAGTTTTGGATTATGGTCATAAACATGCATGAAACAAACACCTCTAAAAAAAAAATATTACTTGGTCAACTCTGCACATATAATACAATCGTTATCTTAGATGAAATTTATGAAGGCAACAAAAAAGCCAACGAGAAAGATATTTAAAAAGTTGAATATAATACAAAAAGGTTAATGAGCAAACAAAAGCTTTATATCAAAGTAAAACATTCCAAGTGTTTTTATAAAAAAATGTCTTTTCTTGAAACTACTTTTAAACATGGGCTCCCAACTTTCTAATTTCTTTTGTGGAAAAAATCTATGTAATTTGATCATATTCACTTTGTTGTTTATTTTGTATGTTTTAGAGAACTTTCTGCAAACGACATATTTGGTTGTTACGTCTTCAAATCAACATTATAGCTAACAATTTTTAACAATAACCTTCGGCACAATTAGTAATTGATGTAAGTGTTTCAATATCCTTTTCCCCGTAGTAACATAATTATCTATCACACTACGAGACACAATGTAGAACATATAGACTATACACATGCTAATATAAACAATAAATCATGAATTAGTACATTGTGTAAATTAAATATAATACAGTTAGTTCGTGTCAAAATTGATGGTAAAAACGGAAATTTGGGAGGGGGGGGAATGATGGTAAGAATATGAGTTAATAGTTACCAAAAAATATATTAGCTATTAGAAAAAAATATATTTATAATATTATGAATATATATTTTCTAAGATACATTGTAGGAAAAATTTAAAACCAACATTAAAAATGTAACAAATAATAAAAGCTAATTTAACAACTGAATTTTGAAGATAAGTATTATACAAAACACGTAATATCAATAAGAACATAGAGATTTAAAAAGTCATCAATGTACGACAACAATGAAAAAGTTGAATAACATATGCAAATAAATTAAATACAAAAGTAATATTATTTTATTATAGGCTATATGTTTATAAATATTATCATCATTTGAGTAAAGATAATATACGATTTTAGAATAATTTTTTATATATCCTGAACTTTACAGTATTATTTTTTATGATTAATGAATATAAAAATATATCAGATTTTATTTATACACATAATATCATGTGTATATGTAGTATTAGTATTGTATGTAGCTTAATCTTCTAACATATTTAATCAATTTATTTTGTAAGTATATAAATACAACGTAATAAAATTATTCACAAAAATTATGAGTGGTTTATAACATATAAATACATACACTATTAATATCTATAACTTTTAAAAGTGTTATTTACTATCAATGAATGAAAACTTAATATCTACAACGTTTTTTCTAATCACTAAAAAGCACAACATAATATTTTTGTAGTATAAGTAGTATATCCTATTTGATTAACAAATTTTTCAAACACAAACATATATTAATACACAATAAGAAAATTTTAAAAATAATTATTCTTACTTTATAAAAATCCGATAAATTATTAAGACATTAAAGAGAATATAGAAAAATTAAAATATAAATAATTGAACATCATATATTAACTTATTTAAATTTACACTTTTACATATTTAATGGTTTATTTTAGTTGAAATCTTTTATTTACTATTTAAATTTTAACCATGGTAAAAAATTTCATAAATATATATATATATTTATATGAAAAACATATGCTACTATATACATATAATATTCAAATAAATGTAACTAATCACATATATTTTAACAAAATTATTTCTTAAACCCAGGCGTAGCGTGGGCTAAGTATCTAGTTATCTTATTATATAAACCGGAACGCGTTTAACGTGAGTGCGACACGTAAGCAAAATTATAATTAATAAGATCGTGACACGTATCATTGTTAATTAAGATTATGACATGTGTCAACGTAGTATTTAAACTAATGGAAACTTTCTTATTGTTAGTTTTTTATTTTTCTGAAATAATAGAATAACAAAAAGGAAATGAGTATTATTGTTTTAAATAGAAACTACAGAAAAATATTAATATTGTAAGATTAAAATAACAAAAATATACAATGTATAAAAAAATATATCGATAATTATTTCTCATAATTTTGATAATCGGTAATTATGGATATTTATAATTATAATTTATTAAAAATCTAATAATAACTAAACTTTGACTTTAACGTCGATTAAAATATATAATCACTTGAGTTATTATTTTTAAATTTAAATATTTTACATTATACGCGGGACCTAATCTAGTGCATAATAAAAGAATAAAAAGTTTGTTCTTCTATTTAAAAAAAAAAAACCCATTATTGAATAAAACATAATAGTAAAGATCCGTTGAAAAACCAAAATAAAAAGGAATGGAAGACAAAAGAGACATCGACTTATTAAAAATCTACACCATTTTTTGTCAACAGGTATACCATTACTTAAACTAATTTTTCTTTTCGTGTTTCACTAAAATTTTTGAAAAATCTTTACATCATAAGAATAAGAAAACAATTAAACTAAATTAGGAAATTTCTCCATAATTATTTGTTTAAAGACAACTAAGAAAAGTTACAAAACTTTGTCGGAATTAGTATCAAAAGTTTGATAACCATGAATGGAATCAGGAAACAAAACTCAAACAAGATATTCGGCAAAAAAATAAAAATAATAGTTCACTCAATATGAACAAGATGCATATGCATGTGCCTGAACTTGCAGATATCATCACAGAATTCATCTGCACTACTATGATTACTCTTCATCCTAAGAATCCTTATCACCATTCTTTTCAAACCTTTAGCATATTTCACAAGTGATTCAAGTGTGTTCATCTTCTGTTCTGCATTCAATGGAGATCTCACTGTAATAATAACTTCTTCCAAAAACGGTATTGTAAATCCTGTCTCAAGCTGCAAAACAGAAGATGATTTAACATTAACTGTAAGACTCTGAATGAGACAGAAAGGTTTGTGATGAAGATTATTACCACATTCTTTAAGCTGTTTCTCTGACAAAGTGCAGCAAACATTGCTCCATGGATATCGAATTTTCGAAGTTTTGGATGATTATTAAAGAACTCAACAAAATCAATCTCAGGGAAAGGTTGAAGAGATTCATTGCCAGTGAACTCAACTCTCATAAGAAGATGCTTCACATCTCTTGCTTGTTGCAACATCATTGATATTGCATCCCAAGACCATTGTACACCTCTCATTGACAAGGCTTCAAGCGATGATAGATTGCGAAAATGTACTGTGTAAACTCTCCCTGTAAACAATAAGAGAGATATGGTAATGAAACCAAACAAGTTAGAAGAATCAAGACTTGTTTATGTTTTTACCAGCAATATTGGAGATTGATAGCTTCTTTAAGAAATTGGTTTCAGGGACACTGATCCAACTACATCCTTGAATATCAAGAGACACGATTTTCGGACTTGTGAGTGAGAGTAAGCTATTACCAACTCCATAGAAGTCCAGTTTACAATGCTCCAACAATGGCAGATCAATTGTTACTGATTTAACTCCTTCACAAGCTAGTAGAAGCAAGTTAGTAAGATTTGGGCATGCTCTTAGAGCATAACACAATGCAGAATCGTCCAATTTTGCTCCTACTATCTCTAAGCTGCTTAGGTTTGGGAATATATCCCAATTAGGAGGGGTTAACATTAAAACACCCCAAAGCATCAAAGTCTCTAAATTGTTGGCCAACTTAATGGAATCAAGCTTCAAAGGAGCTTCAAGAATAACATTATCACTAGCAAGATTATCCATTCTTAGCTCCAATAACTTAAGAGATGAGCCTACATGCATCATCCAAGATGCTAAACCTTTACTAGTGAATGGGCTATATACCACAAGCTCCTCTAAACAACGAAAAGATGATATCATCTTCAGAACAATGGTGTCGGAAACATTACTCTCTGAGATGTTTTCGAATGAATTTCGAGGGAATCTAATGCGCTTAACAGAGTCTGTTGACTCTTGCCATCGCTTGGACACGCAGTTGCAGACAGATACATCTCTTGCTTCGGTCAAGTTAGAAAGAATGTATTGAAGAAGCGCATCAGGAAGTGAGTCCATTTCTCTGAGACAATGTATCGAACACTTGGTGGTCAACTAATGAACATAACTATATAAGCTTCATATCAATAATTTGATTATAAATTCATAATTATCAAAAGGTCAAAGCTTGTCTACAGAGTAAAGCACAAACTTTCTCAACACCATAATGTAATATAGATACAGATCCTTATGGCTGGATCTTGACATAAGAACACACAATAACCATAAATGCCCACAAATTTACAGTTGAGATCTGAAAATTGCAAGACTTTACCGCTACTAATCAAACAACCCTAGGATTGCAATTTCTCAGGAAAATTGCTTTAAGCTTTACAATCAATAAAAAGAACCCACATTTGCAAACTCTGTACAAGAAGATAAATCAACAGAATCCTAAAAATTAAGTCAAAGATTAAATCCCGAGAAAATGACAGTGGAAGAAAAACATAAAGCAAATGAACATAAACACTAAACAAAGATTCGTCTTCAATTCACATACATTTCTGTAAAATTAAGCTTATTGGAACACAAAATGTACAGAATTCAACAATGAGCAAGAAAAAGTAAAACCCAAAAAGAGTAGAATCGAAGAAAGCAATAGATGTTGAGTAAGAGAGTTTCTTACTGTATGAAAATCTCTAAATCTTGAGACTAGTGAAAGAAAGAAAGAAACGAATCTCCAACTCTGAGAAAACCTTTAAATCTGAGAGAGGGAGATTGAGAGTGAGAGTGAGAGTGAGAGGAGTTTGGGGTTATTTGTAAGAGAGAAGGTGGCGCGTGAGGAAAACGAGAGGCGGAGTTTCAAATTTTGAAAAAAAAAGATCTCTTTCTCTTTTTCAAAAACAATTTGGGTAAATTTTTATAATTTTATATTTATTTTCCGTTCAGACAAAACACAAATTACGAATCTTTTTTTGTCGTATAAATTAAACAACTTTAATAAACAAGAACAGAATGTGAGAATCTACTACCAATGAAGCCTAAAGCTTGCACCTTGCATTAACGGATGAGCAAAATATGCACCAATTGTTAACGCAGTGATTGCAAGATAAGGTAATCGAATGAATTCTTTGTAGTAATCTTTAGGTAAAACTTGGCGTCCTTCGAAAATGGCAGCAAAAGGTATTATACTTGTTCTTTCCTTGATGTTTTCAAAATCATCTCCATATCTTTTAGCTAATCTTCTATCTCCATTCCATGCTCCAAACAAATGGTGTGCAATCAAACCTAAAGAAGCTGATGCAGCTACTGTGTTTCCAATCCAAAGAGTGTGTGCCAAACACCAAACTATTTGTCCAACCATCTAGAGAAGATGTACAACAATCAAGTCTCATTAAACACAAAGAGTATAATAAATCTTGGTTCTTAAAGATGAAGAGAGAAGAGAACAAAACAAAACTTAAGCTAAAAAGCCTTTCTTTCTATATATTGTCAAAGCTTTTTCAACCTTGGACTAGAGTTAAGGATCAAAAGCAAGATTGAGCACAATAGGGCAAATGGCCAGTAGTGATTCTCAAAATTACGGTCTCATTAACACGGCCACTAAGAAACCTTACTTCTTGACTATGGTACATAATGTTAAGCATGAAGCTAAAGAGCATACTAAAACTGAAAATCCCAATATTTACGTATGTTGTTAGGTTTTGAAAGACAAACATAAAGCAAATGGATTAGATTAGCGCTGATGTGTAGACTCTCTAGGGAAATGTTCAGTACCTGTGGGTGTCGAGTGATTCTCATGATACCGGTCTCCCACAGATGCATCTTAGGTTTATCAACAGCTGCTACCTCAAGAAGATTGAAGGTTGAAGGATAGAGAAACAAGAAAGATACAAAATTAGCAAACCAAATAGCTTCATGGATTCCAGGAACACCTTGAAGCTGCCATAACTGTGAACCATCGTATCTATGGTTTATAAAGTAAACCTGAAAGAAGAACAAGAAGACATATACATAAACCACAAAGAATTACCAAATCAATCCTTAATAAGAATCCAAAAACAAGTCTTTCTCCATTGATTTTGAGACAAGAGATTACTCACAATGGTACTCATAGCTAAAGGAAGAGAGACTCCAGCAAATAGAACACGAAATGCTCGTTCACCTATAAGTTTCTCTCCTATATCTCTAAGACTAGCTAAACCACTATGTACAGTTGCAAATATGAGTATAAGCATCAACATAGCAACCTGCGAAAGAGTGAGTTTACAATCAAATTAAGGAGAGAATTTGCGTTAAGGAAACTGAAATCTAATTTGTTGTGTACCTCCGGTGAGCCGGAGATGTTAGAGACGGCATCGATGTAAGATTTTCCAAAACCAGTGGAATTATCAATCCAAACTACGTTGAGAATGAAGAGAACAACTCCAAGTACAATTCCGAAATAAACCCATGAAACAACCTTCTGTTTCCCTAATTCAAAAACAGCAGAATCCTCACCAATCAGTAGATTGGAACTCTCTGCTTTCGAAGAGACAGGTTCGTCTCGGAGAGTGCTACGGGTGAGAATTTTCCGAGTTGCTGGTGACGAAGAAGAAAGCAAACTGACCGAGTTTCCCAGACGAAGGTGAGTTGGACTACGACGGTTTAAGGTAAAGTTAGGGCGGCGAGGAGAAAGAGGAAGAACAAGCGAGGGAGGACTCGAGAGGAGGAGATGATAAACCGCCATTGTTATTGTTAGTGAGAAACTTTTGAGGAAGAAGGAAGGAAACGATGTCGTTTAATAGCGCCTCTATAGTAAATTAGTACAAGTACAACGCATAAATCAGAGGTCCAATTCCGGTTATAAATCAATTTCATCATTTTTTGGCATAAATTCCAATTCTGGTTATAAATAAATTTATCATTTTTTGGCATAAATAAATTCCTATTCCAGTTATAAAATCTAAAAAAACCTCATGTTTTTTCTTTAACTATTTTAAAACAGAAATTGATCACTAAACCCCAAAAAAATCAGACTGATAACTTAAACTCTGTTAAAACAAATTTTACATTAGTATATTCGGATTCTTGTTTGATAAAAAAACACAGCTGAGAACTGCTGCTCCTCATCAAATAAATAAAAAAGGTAGAAGAAAATTTCCAAGATTTCAATGGCTTGTTTTATGACGTCAACATCTTTATGACTTATTCACTTCAAAAATGATTTCAGATCGGATAGTTTTTTTTTGTGCACCAATTCTTTCATCAATAAGTTTAAGCGATTACAAATGGAAAGTCAACATCGGACATATCCAGATGTAAAGATAAAATGGTCAAAAAATGACCTAAGTTCATAGAGCAAAAGATAGGCAAGCTAAACATAATTTGAAAGGGAGTTAGGAGAATATTGAAACAGTTTAATGCGGTTAAACACTTGAATGACTCGAGGTCTTCTACTGCTTCCTCGACTAACTTGAGAGGAGTCATCTTATTTCGTAACTTTGAATACTAGTCCATAGCCTCGGTTCTCACCAAAGTGATTACCGTTGTTTCTTCCGATCCCGAGAGTTTATATATCAAAAGCTTCATTAAAGAAAAAAACTAAGAAATTGCGTCAGAGTATCCTTAGTCTAGTGATGGGAAGTCGGACATTTCATACACGAAGTATTATCATATGTCCAATTTATACGATAATTTATGGGCGGTGCGAATTCATACATGAACTACTATAATTTTTCAATTCCTACACAAACTAACAAGCGTGTGCTAATTTCATCAAAATCGTTAACAATATTTAAATCAACGTTAACGAATATGACTCAGCATCCACGTGGATTTGCGGTTTCATTAAATTTCTTTAAGCATGACAAAACAATGTCATTTTTGGTTAAATATACACTTACCAATTAACCAAAACGACATTGTTTTAGTAACATAAAAAAATTAATTAATCTTCCTTCTTCAATGTCGAACTCGAGCTAGGGTCTGAGATTAACATTGAAAATTTAACAGATGAATCAGAGATGTTTGCTGAGCCCTTATGCTTATGGAACTACTTCCAAGCCTAACTCTGGTCATCCAAAAACAAATTCTTCTGATGATAATGAGAAATCATGAGATCGGAGAGCTCAGATGGTGGTTCCGAATCTCTTTAATTTCAAGAGTAAACTTGTTTGAGTGAGAGGAATTTTCGTAACTACAACATGTTTTGTGGATGAACTTTTTCTTATTGTTTGCTACTGGAGTTGGATTGGTGTACTATTATGATAGAGAAAACAGAAAAGAAACGTCATATCGAAGGTACTTATCTATGGTGAGTTCCTTTTTGATCATAGAGTAAAACGTAATCAGAACTTAATCTTGTAGAGGATTGTAAAGTGATTATGATTCAATAAAATTGAGGTGATAGTGTTTTGAACGACCTCTCAATTCTCATGTTTTCTCATCTTGGGGACAATTTGGTAATAGAGTTCTGTAACTTTTCTATAAATTCTTTATATGATTACTTCAATCACTTGAGATGGCAAAGAAACTGATCACTTCAATCACACTGAGTAAATCGCTTAGTGATTTCACATTGTCTTGTGTTGATTCCAATATCTTCTAAATTATGTTGCTTTTCTCTGACCTTCTTTGTATATTGTCTTGGATCTTGTTGATTTAGATATAAATACCAATTTTAAAACCGTCAAGGAAGTACCATATGCTGGTAAAGCAGCCATTTAAGGGTCACTTAGGCTTATAAGAAACGATGGAATACGTATCACAGAGAAATACTTGATGGGGAAATGGATCATATTATAGTTTGAGTTCACTCATTGTCCTGATATTTTTCCTGATGAGTTTATCAAGTTAGCTGCCGCCATTGACAAAACAAGTAAGCTGCTGAATTTTCTTCTTCATTTTTGTTGCTACACATTTCGATATGTTTTCTTTAAAATTCTAACACATTTATTCAGAGGAAAAATGTGGAGTTGATGTGGTTTTGGTGTTTATCTCTATAGATCCTGAACGAGACACAGTTCAGCAAATACATGAGTATGTCAAAGGTCTAATATGTTTTAAAAAGTATATTCTTTCATTTAAAGAAACGAAAATTCAAATAGTTTGGTAACTCTCTGTTGAATTTCATCCGAAATTGATCGGATTAACTGGTACTGGAAGCCCTGAAGAAATAAAATATGTGGCTCGTTCTTACTACATGAAGACAAAAGAGGAAAATTCAGACTATCTCGTTGATCACTCTAGTCATATATGTCTACTTATTATCCCTTTCGCCATGAAAATTATAATGAAAATCAGAGATGTTGGTTGATCACTTCTGTCGGAGTTCGACATCGAAGAAGGAAAAAGGGTTTTAATTTTATTTTTTTATGTTACCAAAACTACATCGTTTGTTAAATTAGTAATTATACGCTTAACCAAAAACAACGATGTCGTTTTGTCATGCTTAATGAAATTTAATGAAACCACAAATCCACGTGGATGCTCAGTCATATCCGTTAACGTCGAATAAACATCGTTAACGATTTTGATGAAATTAGCACACACTTGTTAGTTTGGGTAGGAATTGAAAAATTATAATAGTTTATGTATGAATTCGCACAATCCACAAGTTATCGTATAAATTAGACATATGGTGATACTTCATGTATGAAATGGCCGACTTCCCGTCTAGTGATACTAGTTTGGCTTCAAGTCACTTATTAGATCAATTCCCCTTTAGTGGAAAGTAATTACAATTGTAATGTTGACACTAAAAAAACATACTAAAAAAAATTGCATTGCAAGAAGAGGGCTAGGAGTGGGATCAACCACGTTTAATTATGTGAAGACGGTTAAAAGAAATACTCTCCGAATCGTTATTCAGTAAGCTATAAAATACTTTCTTTGACTCAATTATCAAAGCAGTGTTACGGAGAGCAGGTGGTGCACAAGTTGGAGATGACTTGGGTTTTTCAGGACAAATGGTTCATTTAGCAAAACATATTTTATCGACAAAGAAAGACGAGCCTTGGTTTTACTTCAACAACTAACCAATAGACGAGCTTTGATGAAGTAAAACCAAAATTCGTCTTTAATTGCCGACAAAAACTGTTCCGCTACCCGAAAATGAACCATTTGTCCTCAAAAACTCAAGTTATCTCCAAATTTTGTACCACTTGCTCTCCGTAAAGTCGTTTTGATGATCGGAGAAAAGAAAGTATTTTCCAGCTTACTGTTGTGCTTGTTGACGAGACAGGTTCCGGTAGTAATATTGGAACTGAAGAAACAAATTAAGATATCTCATTAAGATTCAAGACATTCGGATTTTTGATGTTGATAACTGAACAGAAGTGTAAAAAAGATTACCTTTTGCTGTTCCATCGATAAGTCATCCATGCACTTGATTAAAAACTCCATGTTATTCTCAAGGAAAGGAGTGGTTGATGAGTGTAGACGATCATAATCACCCTGGAAAACAAAAAATACAGAAGTTATGGCAGTCAAAAACCTGGAATACAGACAGCAAGCGAAAATCCTTATCCAGATACTGATATTGTACCTGTGAGACAGGTGCATCAGTCTCTGATTCAGTCATAAAGGCACTGACGAGTGCAGAGTTTGAAACCTTGATCTATCAAAAGAAAGTTATAGTCATTTAAAACCATTCAAGCATAGTCACTTAAGAAATGGTAAGAATAACAAAGCTCTAGCAACTTACTGGTATTTCCTCAAAAATATCCATCCAGGAGAAATTTTTCTCTCTCAACCTGAAAAAAGATAGTGATTAGAATATGCAGCTCAGAAAACATACAAATTTTAATAGATATGATACATACTTCTCTCCTGTGAAGTTTCCACTTCGGTACAACTCCATAAAGGAATCTGAAAGCTTCAAAGCCTTCAAAGCTAAAACGCCTAGGTCAGCTTTAGAAGGATCATATATGATGCACACACACCTCTTGATATTCTCCTGTACATGTAGACAAATTAATATATGAAGTTTCATTCTAGCTTTTTGCAGGGCATTTGTACTAGAGTTGCAGAAAAGTCTAAGCAAACAGTTTCAACTTTCAAGGCCCAGTTCAGAGTCAAGTAACTATGCTACAAACATGAAAATATCAACAATATTGATTCTGGTATCTAATGAAGCTAACTGAATGAAGAGCAGACAAAAACCAAGATGTATAGTGTCAAAAACACACATATGATCGTTGGGAATTCTAGGAAAAAGTACCTGGTAATTCATGAAAGTTTCAATTAGTTCTACAGTCTGATAGGACCCAAGAACTGTAGATTGATACCTGGGAAAATTTTCAGCCGATGTTAATACAATCGAGATGCAATTTGTAAAACCAAAAAAATCAATCAGAGTGATAACATTATAATATAACCTACCACCCAACAGTGTTGTTGTCAACATTGACCTCCCTGAGACATCTCATCATCTCAAGCTGATAATTAGCACCATCAGCTTCAATCTCTTCATCATCATCCCTGACCTGTTGTCGTATAGCAGTAAATTACAGGTACATCAATCAGAGACAAGCTATAACATTCCTAAAATCAATAAAGATACAATTCTTCAACTTACCGGGAAAGGGAAACAATTAGTAACTTCAAGGACACTGCCAACATCAAGTCCAAGAAGCTGGCCTGTAACAAGGGTCGGTGCAAACTCCTTGCAATGTTTTATTATCTTTAACACAGCCTATCACATCATAGTAAACTCCAAAGTTACAAAAAACGAAGTTACATCCTAAATTTATAAAATCAGAAAACGGAATCAGAAGGTTACCAGTCCTTCGATCTGAACAACTCTAAGCGGAGGAGCCACCACCTCATCTTTAGATATCGCCTGCAAAAACGACTTCGCCACTACAAAAACAAATCACAGAAGAAATTCAGTACGGAATAGAGATAAACCCTCGAATACAGATGCAAACATATTGAACAAGTGAATGAGCGAAAAGGAAAGTGTACTGAGTACTGACTGGTTGCCATTGAAAGAATTATCAGGTGATGTTGAAGCACGAAATCCAATTCTCAGCTGTGAAACCCTAACGACGTTGTATATTTCAGCCGGAAGTAGAGACGAGGGAGAGTTTTGGGTACGTCTTTCTTCTCGTGGATCTGCAGATTTTTATTTATGGTGTGGAGAAAAATAAAAATAAGTTTCGAATAGGAAATATAAAAACTACAAAATAGCCCTCAAGTTTGAGATTATTGCTGAATGAACTTAAATGTTATAAGTAAAGCCCATGGACCTATATGTTGTTATATTATAAAAGCCCACTACCATAATATTTGAACATTTCATATTGTAAAGGGGAAAAAAGTTTAAAAAACCCTGAACTTTTCAATCGCGGAACTTTAAACCCTGAACTCTTAAGTGATCCATTTAAAACATCAACTATCTGTCGAGTTCTGATTTAAACATATATTTTTGTTGACTTATCCAAATTAGACATGGTATTAGTCAACCGTTAACTGATTTTAACGGAAATTAAACGTTGACTTTCTGGGGGTTAAAATGGCTTAGTCAACATAAAATACGTGTTTTAAATGGTTAAATTCAAAATTTTAGTGATTTAAATGGATTTTTAACAGTTCAGGTTTTTTTGTCTAAATTTAAAAGTTCAGGGTTTTTTTGTCAAAATTTTAGTGATTTGTAATTACATTAATGGAAAAATATATGTTTGAATTATGTAGATTTTAAATTCAAACTCTTAATTGACTAGAAATATGTTTAGACTAATTATAAAAATAAAATAATTATTTAAACTATACTCATTATTCAATCATGTAATTTTATTTAATTATTATTATATTATATATATATATATATTTGAACATCATAAATTATTTAATCTATGTCTTCTC
>OVBE01009026.1:0-16491 GCA_900406425.1 Iberis pinnata | reverse complement strand
GCGGTTGTTCAAGACACATGAACAGTCATGGTCTTCAAATGGTAGTTCAAGAAGGAGATGTTCATGGAATGCCTTCTGTAGAATCAGCTACAGATAAAATATGTGAATCAGTCAATGTTATATGTGATGACAAGCAACATCTAAGAACCAGTGAAGTGTTACATGAGGATTCGTGTGTCACACATGATGCAGAACATAATTTAACAACTGGAATAAATCAGGAGAGCTTCAAGAATCAAGACTCAAGTAAGGAATATGACTATAACTCTGAAGAAACTGGAGTAAGAGTGATGTCTGAAGATTTGGTACATCAAAATCAGTTCTCTAAAGATGTTATAGGAGATGTGTTGGGTGAAAGAATAACACAAAAGAAAGTTATTGACTTCAAAGAGATGCTATGCATGATGAACTTGATCAATTCACTCGATGGAATACAGTTCCCAAACCAGAAGGTGTAAAAGGAGTTGAAAAGAAAGTAGTTGATAAGGTGTATATAGCCATGATTAGGAGCCTTTTGTACCTAACTGCGAGTCGCCAAAATCTTTGTCTAAGTGCTGAAGTATGTGCTCATTATCAGGCTGCTCCTAAAGAATCACACCTTGCTGCAGTCAAACGTATTATCAAATACGTTCGAGGTACAACAGATTACGGTCTGTGTTACACACGAGAAACTAACGTTAATCTTGAAAGTTTCTGTGATGCTGACTGGACAGGTTTCTTAAATGATCATAAAAGCACATCAGAAGGGTGTTTCTTTCTTGGAAATAATCTGGTTTCATGGCACAGTAAGAAGCAAAATTGTATCTCTTTCTCTACTGCAGAAGCGAAATATATGGCCTTAAGAAGTTGTTGTTCTCTCTCTCTTTTGATTTTTATCTAAATGTGTACTCAAGCAGGGGGAGATATAGAGGTAATAAAGTGATGAAGATGTTTGATCTGCAGTGAGTTGCAGATGCTTGAGTTCAGACATTCAGATAAAAAGGGGGAGATTGTTAAGTCAGAGACTTTGGAGGACTAAACTTGCAATTTGTAAAGAATGGAAGTTGAGAGACTTGGCGCCAAAGTGAAGATCAGAACAAGAAAATCTTAACAAAAAGGATAAAAGGAAATCGGCAGAACAAGAATATCTTACTAGAAAGATATGAGAAAATCAAGGAAAAGATAGATTCTAATAAGGAAGAGATTAAAGATCTAAGTGGATATAAAAAGGCGAAGAAGGTGTTGAACCGAAGGAGACTTTTGATAGAAAAGAAAAACCAGAGAGACAGAGCTTTATCGTGAGAGAGAAATATACGAGGGTTTTGGGTTTCTTATTGGTGAGTGAAATACGAGTGTAACACATCTGTTGATGTGTGTGAGACAGGGTAGATTAGGAACTGGTCAGTGTCAAGTCAAGAGTTCTTGTCGTCGAATAAATCTGATTAAACAGATCTGTAAGATTGTTTAAGTGGTTCTTAATAAAGTGGTTGGGTTGAGGACGTAGGCATATTGCCGAACCTCGTTAAATCTCGTGTGTGCTCATATATTCTTGTTCTTTCAATTGTCTCTGTGATTTTAGAACTTTCATCATGTGTGTCTATTGCAAAAATCATTGTATGGTCTTAGAAAATTCCTAGACAGTGGAACAAGTGCTTTTACAACTCATGGTAAGTCATGGATTTTGCAAATGTGAATTTTATCATAGTTTAGGGTTATAACCTTATCTTAGTCAAGCTTAATTATATCATATTGATTACGAAGGTGTTTCATATTATAGACTCCAAAGCTGTTGGCTACACCAAGGATCTCACTTGAAGTTACCTACTATGACGGATAGTGAACAAGAGACATAAATGGAGAATGTTCCCTAGGAAGCATCAGATATGCCATAATAGGAACAATCAAGGTGTGATTGTAAGATTGATTTACATGAACCCTAAGATCTTCAAACATCGAGATAATCACATAATAGAATCATTAGGAGGATTTTCGGAATACCTCCGTTCATTGTAGTAGAGAGATCTTCCTGAACGGTTTCCTGAATAGAAGATGAAATCTTAATAGATGTTTAGGTTTCTCTCTCCTTCCTATAAACGTTTTTATGTGTTGTATGGTTTTTAACGTTTTATAATATCTCTATGATGGAGTAGAGATATATATTTATAGGCGGAGAGAGGACCTAATTCCTCATTAGGGTTTCCTTAGGATTAATCTCAACCGTCCATCAAAGTAGATATTATTTAGGAATTATCTCATTTATTTCCAATTTAATTGGTTACCAATATATTAAAGAATAACAATATCCAATAGAAAAAAGTTATTAATAAAACCAATGTGGAAAGGAAATATTCCTTACAGTTATATATGATATGTTTGAGGTTTTGATATGTTTGAGGTTTTGTGAGCGTGTATATGAGCAAACCTGGGTTGATGGACTAGTATGCTGGAGAAAATAGAAGATGGAAGTCTAGTCTTCAACATGTGCTGGCATTGTCAACTTTATATGGTTCTTGTTGAAAATGTGAAAGAAGCAATCTGACTGACTTTTAAAATATTGACAGAAGAAATAAGACTTGGTCAGTACTAAGTAAAATTTTTGTGTGACTTTCAAAGTGGTATGTGTACAGCCAAAAATAACGTGTATCACGAAAAAGATTAAGCATGTAAACAGGAGGCTACATTTCATTATAGAAAAAATAGCTCAAGGAGATGTAAAAGTTTCAAACATTCCAAGTTCAAAGAATCCAATAGACATTCTGATCAAAAGCAGTTATGCGAACAAGATTTAAGAAGGCTCTGAGAATTTTGGGTGACAAAGCTTAACAAAGTAAAGGAAACAATCTCTACAAGATAACAAAATGCAAATATCTAACTGAAAGTTAAAATTAAAATTAAACACAAGGTTGGGTTTAGTTTTAAGAACTATCCATCATTCGATGAGGAACAGGTGAATTAATGACCTGCAAGATCTGAACAATCTCTGCCATTGTAGGTCGATTAGAAGGTATCTGAGAGGTACAAACAAGAGCAAGTTTTAGAAGAGGCAAGACCTCATCTTCAGAGTATTCTTCATCCATTACAGGATCAATACACTCCGACACATTCCCTTGTTCCAGCAGAACTCGAACATGGTCGCTAAGTATCACAAAGCTATCTTCACCATACTCCACTGGTCGCCGACCAGTCACGAGTTCCAGTATCAAAACACCAAATCCGTAAACGTCGCATTTCTCATTCACCCTTAAGTTCTGACACTCTAATTCAGGCGCAACATAACCTAAAGCGTTTTGAAATCTATTGTTGTTCATCGTGTTCCCGTCTTGTGTTGTTAGAAGACGAGACAATCCAAAATCAGAAATTTTCGGGTTGTTTTTTTCGTCAAGGAGGATGTTGGTAGGTTTCAGGTTGAAGTGGACCGTTGTTGGACGGAACGTGTGGTGGAGATAAGCGAGCCCTTTAGCTGTACCGAGGATGATTCTGTATCTTGCATCCCAAGAAAGAGGCGGTGTGGAGGGTTCTCGTTCGTGTAACTTGGACTGCAAGTTACCATTCGGTACATATTCTGATACCAGAAGCTGCATCTCCACCGTCCAGTAATACCCTTTGATTAATACAAGATTAGGATGCTTCGCTTTCGCCAAAATCCGGACTTCTCGATCGAAATCTTCTAGGTTTTGAAGAATCGGAGATGGCACGAGTTTCTTGACAGCCAAGTTTCTTCCATGGTCTCCTAAAGGTGCCTTGTAGACTGTTCCAAAGACTCCTTCACCGATCCTTGAAGCTTTGTTAAGAAGAGCCTCTGGGTTTCTAGAAAACTCTTGTGAAGAAGAAGAAGAACGTGACGACCTTGAGTTCAACATAACTAGTTTACCTATCAATAAGCTTCTTCCTGATCTTGAAGAAGACCCACTAAAAATGCTCTCCAACGCATTATCTACAAACGCTAGACGTCTTCTCACAGTTGCGTTAAGCAGAGTTATAACAAGAACACCAGAGAAGATGAGTATAGCAGCTGATATTGCTACAATCACTGAAACACTAAGGAACATTCCGCTGTGGAACTTTCTAGACTCAATGCCTTCTTGGTTTCCGCGCATATTATTCCCATTCCCGTATGAGTTTGGATCGATGACAAGAGGCTTTGGAACATTAAGTGTGCAAGGTCCTGTTAACAATGGTGAACAAATGCCTAAGTTTCCTTGAAGAGCACTTTGGTCTAGGCTTTGGAACACACCATCAACAGGTAGCCTTCCAATGAGTCTGTTAAACGAAATGTTAACCAATAACAGATTCTGCAATTCTCCAAGCTCTTTTGGTAATTCACCGGTAAGTTTATTGGCCTCTAGCTTTAGAACCCTCAGCTGTTGTAAGTTGGAAAGTGACTTTGGGATTGGACCAGTTAGATTATTATGAGACAAACTCCTGCAAGATAAGGAATACATATGAGGGACATTCTCAAAAAAAGTATTTTCCAATACTACTGTATACTCTTAAATTTGTTCCAAAAATACCACAAATTTGTTAATAACGAAAAATAAGTATTTTTCAAAAATATCATATTCTTAATTTGTTTCAAAATATTATAGAAGTGTGTTTTTGGTCCAAAAGTATCATAGATTTGAAATTGCTTTAAAACATCAAATTTAACTCTTAAACTTTACTCCTTCAAAACTAAATTCAAAACTCTTACTAGTGAAATCAAACCCAAAAAATTAAATTTTAAACCTTTTAAATTTAATTTTATGTTTGTGGTAATTTTGAACATTTTTATGATATTTTTGGTATTATTAGCAGTGTGTTAGTTTTTGAAACATAAAATTATATACGTGGTATTTCATGGAATTTATCTATTATATTATTATTCAATCCAACCAAGAAATGGGTATAATAAGAGGAAGGGACTTACAAGAGTTTAAGAGAGGAGCAGTTTCCAATTCCATCTGGTATAGAACCGGTTAGTGAGTTACCATCTAGTTGAAGGATCTGTAGACTGTGACAATCACATACATCAGTTGGAACCGAGCCAATTAGCGCGCTATTCCTGAGATCCACGACTGTTAGATTCTGTAGAAACTCGATCTCAGGAGGAATTCTTGCGTTGAAATTGTTCCATGACAAATTGAGGTATCTTAGGTTGGTGAATAGCCCTACTTCACCAGGTATATTTCCAGTGAGATTGTTGCGCGATAAATCGAGCATTATAAGTGACTCAAAGAACCTACTTGATCCTCTAGGAATCGAACCAGTTAAGCCATTACCGGAAATATCCATTTCTTGAAGAGCAAGATCAAACAAACCAATGGGGATGCTACCGGAGAAATCATTACCTTTGAGCTGAACAATCATAAGCTCCTTGCAAGATTCCAGAGATTCTGGAATCTGGCCGGAGAGTTTGTTCCTTGTTACGATTAGTTCCTTTAGAGATCTCAAGTTACCAATTGTAGAAGGAAGATTTCCGGTTAAATCGTTGCTGGAGAAATCCAAGTGTATTAAACCGGTCAAGTCACCAATCCATACCGGAAATTCGCCGGAGAGAATATTGTTGGAGAAATCGAGAAAGTTTAAAGATGTAAGCCTCTGAAATGTCGACGGAATTTCACCAGAGAAACGATTGAAACTCAAATCAACTCTGTTCAAATGAGGACAGAGTCCAATATCTAAAGGCAATGAACCTGAGAACTGATTCCTTTGTAGTTGCAACTCTTTTAAGTTATGCAGAGTAAATATTCCCAATGGTATCGATCCAGAGAGCAAATTAAACGATAGATCTAATCTTCTTAGCCTCTGAAGTTTCCAAAAGCCGGAGATGAAATTAGGGTTTCCTGAAAAACGGTTGCTTGAGAGATTGAGACTGTTCAAAACAGAGCATTGAAACAGAGTATTTGGGACTTGACCTTCAAGATGGTTACGAGACAAAGAGAGATACCTAAGAGAGGAACAGTTTTTGAAAAAATTATCAGAGAGTGTACCGGAGAAGGAGTTTCCGGTTAAGTCAAGGTATTGTAAGGAGCTAATTGATCCAAGAGAAGATGGGATTTGACCAGAGAGATTGTTGTGGCTAAGATCAAGCTTCCGGAGATTGTTGTGGTAAGAGAGAGAGATGATGTTTCCTGTGAAGTTGTTGTTTGAAAGGGAAAGTACCTTTAAATGTTGAAGCTTTTGGATTCCACGGCCAATTTTTCCGGTTAAGGATAAACCGTCGAGTGAAAGCTCAGTGACTCGAGATGTTTTGGGATTGCATTTGATGTAGCTCCATGAGCAAGGAGAGTAATCATCTTCGTTCCAAGACTTGAGGTGTGAAAATGGGTCGTGGAGGTCTGATTTGAAGACGATAAGTCCCAAAACGTCGTCGTTTAGCTGGATAGAGTCAGTATAATCACCATTGATGACTGATATCAATGTCATTGCTAGAAACAGAGTGCATGAGATCTTTTGTCCTCTTTGATTACTCATTATCATAGCTTCTATAAATCTCTTTCTCTTTATTGGTAAGGAGATGAAGCTAAATTGGTACGTGAAGAGAGAGAGAGAAAGAGAGTTATGGCATTTTGATGATAGAGAGAGAGAGAAGAGATAGAAAGAGAAGCTCGAAGTGTAAGTGAGTGTAAGATTCTGAAGTTAGCTAGAAAACAACAACTAGATCGACCAAGGCCTAATGGACCACATGATCTGTTCCGGTCTGACCAAAAATGTCCGGTTTATTAGATTTTTCTCTCTATAGAAGTGTTACATATTCGCTTGTTAAATGCAAAACTAATGATAGAAGTCACGTAACTTATTACAACATGTTAGATTGTAACTTGTTCACAAACAACTATTTAAAGTAACATAAATAAATAATAGAGAATAATATCCAGTTGTATAAGAAATTATAATTGCTAGACTGAAAACTAAAATTAATTTCATATATCCAACCGTCAATTAAATATTAGACCTTTCTTAATATAACCATGTAAGTTTGTTCAGCACATAAATTTGATTTACCGAAAACAAAAATAGATCGAATTAAGCCTTTTGTTTAGTTTTTTGTCATATTAATCTTAAAACACAAAATAACATAGGTGACACAAGTCAACTATCAATATTGGGCTATATATTTTTAGCTATTAAGTGTGTAAAATACTAAAATAGGCCATTAGTCTTGAGTCTTGACCGAAACTCATTATATAATACTATAATATAAGATATGCCAATTGCCCCAACTTGCACGGAATAAGAGTAAGATATAAAAAGTTAATATCACAAGAAAAGGAAGAGATGAGATAAAAAAAAAAAGGTATGGTCGACAGAGAGATAGAGACCTATAAATTTGAGAATACAAATTATAATATGATATTGATGAACATAAGAAAACAAAAAAATAAAGAAAAAAAAACAAAAATAGAGTTTGGTATCATTAGAACAAGAAAGACTCGTGACTGACAAAGTTATGTGTAAAATCCACCGCACAATTAGCTTATCTGTCTTTTTTTTTTTTGTCCTCACTCTATTTCTCTCAACTAGATTCAAATTACCAACTTAAACAAAACTCTTTAACATTATCGACCTTATTGTTTTGGAAAATTTTTGGCACTTACAAGAATTATATGTTGCAGGATTACGAGGTTTCTATGTCTCATATTATTAATAATCTCCGGTTTACTATTTCGGTTTATGCCTTAATTTATATTTCGGTTTATAGAAATAGTTTATCTGTAAACCGACTTGTAAAATATCACTGTAGCTGCTTTACAGAGGGAATCAATGAAAAATAAATTAAAAAATTTCTTTTAATCTCTCTCTCATATGATTCTCTGCTACAAATCTTCTTCAACGGATTGATCTCTTGAGTGGAATCATTTCATCATTTCATCATCTCATTGAATCTTTGAGTTGATCGCTATCACCGTTTTTCCTGCTTCAATATATGGCTATGTCTTTCATATATTAGATTGTACTTAAATTATCATCAATTAATGATTATACATAACCACCATTACTTTTTGTATTGCATACTATATTGTCATATAAATTCGGCATTGTAAAATGTTTATGACACAATTAAAATTTTAAATGTGTTGTCACGAGTTAGATTACAGTTGGCATTGCTATCGAAATCTTTTTCTTTTCTTTGGCTAAAGATACCTTACATTTATATTAAATCTTTTCGAGTCTCTCTATCTTCCTCTCTCTCACATGAATCTCTCAATCGCATGAGACCATGCTTCAACGCCGCACATCTAATGCGGTGTTGAAGCATGGAAAGCGGCGATGGTTGGAGGCGAAGGATTTCAAGGCGAGTCTCGATTTTTCTTGGTGAAAGAAAGTAAGGCGTCATTTTCCTCTAAATCGAAAAATAAAATTAAAAATCAATAAATCCATCATTTTTATTTACAAATAAACGGTAATTTCGATATCATATTATTTTTTATATTAAAAACCATACCAACTAGTCAACCACTCTACAAAATATAAGTTTTTTTTTAATTGTACAAGTTTATAAATATTAGGTTCAATTTCATGGAGGTGTACTTTGAGAGAAGTAATCTTTATGTTACTTTGTGATTTTGGTATAGAAGTAAGAGAAAACTTTTGTCTCTATTATACCCTTATTTTTCTATATAATTACAGTTACCATTTTCACTTCCAATATTTAAAAACCAATTACTTGATAATATATATATATATATATATATATATAAACTAAAAAATTATACCAAAATTCTTAAACATTCTATAAATAGACACTTGTTTTGTTTAATTCGGACACAGACATAAAAAAACAAGTTTCATGCCGTTTGTGTACACGACACTTTGTGTACATGATGCTAGTTATTCGATGTAAACAATGATTATTCAGTCTGTGTACAATGTCATGTACCATTCAACATGTGTATAACATCATGTACATATTGCTTGTGTGTACAACCTCGCATATCATGCACCATGTGTACAACGTTACGTACAAAATGTTCTCTACACATAGATCCTGCTAATTATTAAATGTATACATCTAATAATTAGCATGATGTACACAAGCATCGTGTACACATCATTGTTTACGTGATGCTATGTACATGTTGCATGATACACGACGTTGTGCATAGACTACATCATTATTGTGTATATCTAATAATTATACGTCCAATGTACACGACATAGTACATAAATTGCATTGTCATTGTGTACGACTACACTATCATTGTGTACGATTGCATTATCATTGTGTACAACTATATTATCATCGTGTACATCTAATCATTAGCATGCTGTACACAAGCATCGTGTACACATCATTGTGTACGCGACGCTATATACATGTTGCATGACACACGACGTTGTAAATAGACTGCATCATCATTGTGTACATCTAATAATTGTATGTCATTGTACAAAACATTGTACACAGTCTGCATTATCATTGTGTACATCTAATAATTAGCAAGATTTACACAAACATCGTGTACACATTATTGTGTACGTGACGTTATACACATGTTACATGATACAAAATGTTGTACATATACCGCATCGTCATTGTGTACTCCGAATAATTAGCGTCGCATACACAAAGCGCCGTGTACACAAAGCATCGTGTACATAGACGTCATGAAACCTGAATTTTGTTTTGTGTCCAAATAAAAAAAATGACTCTTTATAAAGTACAAAAAATATAAATGTTGGTATATATTTTTTAAAAAAATATATATTATCAACTCATTAATTTTAAAGATTGAAGATGAAAAATAAAAACATCACATCAACCAACACATCAATACCACTCATATTTCTCTTCCTTCTTTTTAAAGGCAAAATTGTATTTGTCACCATGGAAAGTCCACCAAAAGCAACAACTCCACTTTTCTGTAAATACTTTGTGTTAGGTACACTATAGTGTAATTTATTCATAGATATATTCATGTACCTTATTTTTACTTTCCTTTCAACTTTTTACTTTTTCTTTTGTTAATGTTTTGCTTCTTTCACATGTTAATGTTTATTATAAATCATATATCTAATTCTATTTAGTATCTAAAAATCATAAAACTAATGAAGAATTGATAGTCTAGAGATAATATATACTTTGTTCGCGATCTCTTGATTAACAAAAATAAGTTTGTGGAAATAATATAAAGTGCGCCTAATATAAATTGTTTAGGAATTTTTCTTATACCATTTTTTGTCAACCTTATTCTAAGCCAATAGTCTGTGGAAATATAGTGAAAAGGGTAATACGTTAATTTCACTACACACTTATTTATTAATAACACATTGATTGATTGTATTAGGTATCCTGATGATGTCTATGATCGTGAATGGAGCGTAGGTGATATCGATAAATACAAAGAAATAAACACTACGAGTCCTGTAAAAACTACAAATGGATTTAATGTGCCACAAAAAATAATTTCAAAGGCTTCCACACCTATAAACGCAAGTGAGCCTTTGCATGAATTCTATTGGATCGAGGAAGAAAGTCAATTGTATCTTCATTTTGCCGAGATCCAATCCCTAAAGCCAAATGACACAAGAGAGTTTAATATTCTGTGGAACAAAAATACTATCATCAATAACTACAGTCCTCTAATGTTCATGGCTGATACAATACATATAAATACAACGACTAAATCATGTACTACTCATGCTTGCGAGTTAGTGTTTGTAAAAACTGAGAAGTCAACTCTTCCACCATCCTTTAACGCCATGGAGGCTTTCAGGGTATTGCAACTTCCTCAATCAGAAACAAATGAAAACGACGGTTAGTCAACTATATATATATATGATCCATTTTTAGATGTAGTTATATAAATTCTTTTTCTCGTAATTAGATTAATTACTATCGAACAGTTTGAAAACTTTCTCAGTCATTGCACTCAAGAAAATCCAAACGAGTTATGTCATAGAGAAAATAAGCTGGCAAGGAGATCCATGTGTACCTGTATTGTTTATGTGGACTGGTCTAAACTGCACCAATATGTTTCCCTCTACTCCACCGAGAATCATTTCTCTGTGAGTGAACCCATGGGAACACTCAAGTTTTCTTCTTTGGAACTAATTATCGTGTTAAGTTTTTTTAACACCGTTTATTTATTTATTTATTTATTAATCCGTACACAGAGAGCTATCTTCATATGGATTGAATGGAACCATAACAAATGACATACAATACCTTAGTCATCTACAAAAATTGTAAGTCTCATATTCTCTCTATCTATTTTATGTGAGAAATATCCTATATTGAAATAGTTTTTTTTTTTGTTAATGGTATTAAAATAGTTATTGAACTTCTAAATGTTATTTAAGACACTATAAATAAGCATGCACACTTTTAGACTATATTTTCTATAGAGTATTTATGAGAACTATTATGACAAAATAGAATTTGGCATGCGTTTAGAGCGGTTTAGTATCATAATGTATATTTGTTTATTTTTGGGTATATTAATATTTATTTGTTTAATATTATATAAGTTCGATTTTAATATTTATGAAATACCAATTTATTTTATATTTTTGTAAATTTTGTAAAATTAATTATCTAATCATTATAATTGTATTAACTAGCTAATCTTTGTGTTATATCGTAATTCGTACACAGTTTATACAATTAAATCAATTTGTATCATAATTTCAAATTATTTTAGTTTTCCAAATTTGTATTTCTATTTATTATTCTCAAAAACTTTTATTATGTATATGTTTATTATATAGTTATATATTTTAGGTTTTTGTTTGTTATATATTTTTATTTTATAAAAAGTAACTAATGCGTATGAGAATGATTAGTTGAAGTTTTCTATATATCTTACACAATTTGTACAACATATAAATCATTTTTATATTATAATTTTGAATGATTGTAGTTTTCACGTTTTTATTTCTATTTATTATTCTCAACCAAATTTGTTGAAGTTATTTGCATGTTCCAGGGATTTGTCAAATAATAATTTGAGAGGAGAAGTGCCTGAATTTCTGGCAAAAATGAAGTTGTTGACTGTCATGTATGTTTTCCTTAGATTTAAAAACATATATATATATATATAACAACGTATTATGTATATATATTGCACAGAAATTTGAGTAATAACAATCTTAGTGGCTCAATTCCTCAAAGCCTTCGTAACATGGAAAAGAATGGACTAACATTACTGTATGTTTTTTTTTCTCCCAAGTTTTTTTTTATATGATTAACTAACTTATTTAGTAACACTAATTAAAGAAAAACTGTATAAAAATTTTTAGTCTTCAAGGTAATCCAAACCTTTGTTTGGTTTCACCATGCGAAAGTGAAGCAGCTGGTGGTGGTGGTGATGGAAATAACAAATATAAATGGCTAGTACCAACTCTAGCAACTGTTGCTTTAGTTGGTATTGTTACAGCTGTGATTTCTCTCATTATTATCTTCATTAGAAAGAAGAAGCCATCTAAATGTAAGCTATGAGGACAAAGTAAAAGACAATAAATTGAAATTAAGTATATGATATGTGGTTTTGATTTCCCTAGCTGGACTCCCATCAATGGGTGCGAACAAGAGAAGATTTACATATGAAGAGGTAATTGTGATAACAAATAACTTTGAGACAACTCTTGGTAAAGGAGGGTTTGGAGTCGTGTACCACGGTAATTTAAATGGTGATGAACAAGTGGCTGTTAAAGTACTTTCTTTGTCCTCAGTTCAAGGCTATAAAGAATTTAATGCTGAGGTATTTTTAACCATAATTAATTGGTTTTATACAAACATTGAAAGAAAATGTACCATATTTACCAACTTTCGGGGTACATGTGATTTGTTTGATAGGTAGACCTTCTTCTTAGAGTACATCACACTAATTTGGTAAACCTTGTTGGTTATTGTGAAGATGGAGAACACTTAGTCCTCATCTATGAGTACATGTCCAATGGAAACTTAAGACAACATCTATCTGGTAACCTTGTTTAATGTATTTTTGCGTAATTATTTATAACAAATAATGATAGTGTGACATGTTTTAACTAGCTAACAAACATCTTTATGAAAACAGGAGAATTTTCTAGCTCCCCTTTGAGTTGGGAAAATAGACTACGAATTGCTACAGAGGCAGCCCAAGGTTCGTTCTAATTTTCTGATTACTATTGTATTACATAATACATATGGTAAAGAATGACTCCTCGTTTCATTTTCTTCTCCATATATAACATCTTAATATTTTTTTAGATGTTGTTTTTTACTTGGTGAGTTTTAAAACAATCATTTTATGAGTTATTCTGTATAGGACTGGAGTACTTGCATATTGGTTCCAAACCACCAACGATTCATAGAGATATTAAATCTGCAAATATTCTTCTTGATAAACATTTCCAAACTAAACTTGGCGATTTTGGGCTTTCAAGATCTTTTCCGTTAGGAAGTGAAACTCATGTGTCAACAAATGTTGCTGGAACTCTAGGCTATCTTGACCCTGAGTAAGTGATCTTTCATACAACTTAGGTAAACTTAAATTATGTTTTCTTTTTTTTCTGTTACATTTGATTAAAAGAAAATATTATTCTTTTGTACCAGGTATTATCGAACAAATAGGTTGACAGAGAAAAGCGACGTCTATAGTTTTGGAAATGTATTACTAGAAATTATCACAAGCCAACCAGTGATGGACCAAACGCGTGAAATGTCCCTCATAAGAGAATGGGTGGAATCAAGATTAACCACTGGAGATATCAAAAACATTATGGATCCAAGTCTGCTGGGCATTGATTATGACTCTAGTTCAATGTGGAAGGTTCTTGAGTTAGCAATGTCATGTGTTAGTCTATTTTCTCATGGACGACCAAACATGTCCCATGTTGCTAATGAACTACAAGAATGTCTTTTATCACATAACTCAAGGATAAAAGAGAGACATGACTTGGACTCCGAAAATCTCTTGAAGTGAGTGTTTTGATATAATAAAATCAAGTTTGCTGTTCAAGTTATTAGATTTGGTTTAATCATTCTGATAATTATGCTTTCTAATTATCAAATATGATTTTAGAAAACATATAACTAAATTTTAAAATAAAATACATTGCGAAATATTATTTTCGTTTATTGGAAATATATAATTTTACAGTTTTTGTAAGAAATTAAAATGTGATAATATGGTCAATGTAGGAAAAATTGATTTAATAAAATTTGGCGGAAAAACGTGAATCTACCGTTTTGACAGATCAATGTATATTACCGTTTTAGTAGTAAAATGTGATTTTTTTTTTTTGTAAAACATGATTTTTATAGTTTTGAAAGGAAAACACAATGAAATATTTTTTTATGATTTTAGCACAACAACATTATTTTATGGTTTTGACGAAAAATACAATTTTACTTTCTTTGTGAAAAGTATAACTTACCAACTAAATTTTGCTAAAGATGCGGCATATGGATTTTTAACATAATAAATAAAATTATATATTATTAAATACTTTAATAATTGAAAAATAAATGTGTAAGAAACTAATCAAAATATTGATTGACAGTTATTATATAATTTAATATTAATGATTTAGTATTTTGTAAATAAAACTAAAATAATTTATTTTGTGTCAATTGAAAATATTAAAATACCTACCAAAAATAACAGTTTATAAATCACAGATATCATCAAATCTATACATTATTATACATGGAAGTTAGAATTAGGTTAAACATTATGATTTTCTCTTGACATTCTCTTACTATATGTATACATGTTAGAATAGTTACATTTTGATGTTTCAATTCTTTTACTTACTCCGGCTCGTAATTATGAGAGATATAAATTTTCAAAAATCAAACACACATATAGGAAATATATGTATATGCCTTAGTTGTATGCATATATAGTAAAAATAATAAGAAAATTCTAAAATAAAATTTATAAAACAACTAAATTTTATATAAATATAATTTCTTTTATCATATTATATAAATAGGACGCGTTTCAGGTAAGCACGACACACAAAAAATATATAACTCATGAGTTCGTGACATGTGTTATTATTGATTAAGATTATGAAATGTTTTAACCTTGTATTTTAAATTAATAAAAACATTTCTTTTGGTTAGTGTATTAATTTCCTAAAAGATTAGAATAACAAAAAAATATAACTCATGAGTTCGTGACATGTGTCATTATTTTAATCAAACTACCTAATAACAAGCATAATAACAAAATAAAAATATTGATTTTGTAACTTAAGAATAAATTATAAAATTAAAATAAGAAAATACACATTGCATAAAATATTATTAGTATAACATTTTAAAAGTAATATGTTATATATATATATATATATATACTTTTTGTTTGTTTAAGAATAAAAACCACAATATATGTTGATATTAGTTTTAACGATTTTGTAAAAAAAAAATTATAGATCAAAATAAATAAATGTAAGTTATAACATTAAACTAATGGAATTTGTAGAAGATTAATAGTATAAAGTTTGAAGAAAAAACATACACACCTTTTATCTTTTCGTAAAACTCTAAAACTACAACGTATAGTTTAAGTTATCAAGAACATTATATCAGTGTTAATCATTTTGATAAACTTTCTTTATTATATATTAAAATTATGTTTTTTTTTAAGTTGGTTTGTTCAACTTTATAATTTACAGATCAACTTTTATCATCATGCTTATTTACACGAAAATTATTAAAAATATAATCGGAAGATATTTTTTTTAAAAACAAAATTTTATTCATATTCACTTTAAAGTTTTTTAAATAAATGTGGTATCCGGAGCCCCAAAAGACTCCGATTATGCCCAAAACGTTTGTAGTCGCCGATGATATCTAAGAAGGCCGCCGAATTGCACCTCATTTTAATTGACGGTGACCGGGATTCAAGTCTAGGTGACAGAACTCATAGCCGTGAGCCCTTTACCACCATAGCTAGAAGTCCTGGTTTTCACTTTCAATTTTAGGTAATAATATTATATATATATATATATATATATATATATGTTTTTAAATTCTACTGATAATTATTTCACATAATTTTGGCTAATCCAAATTAATTATCGATACTAATAATTATGATTTACACAATAATATAATAATAACTAAACTTGGATATTAACGTGGATTGAAATATATAATCATATCATTCCAAAAAAAAAAAAATTCAATAATTTATTCTTATCCACATATCATGGAGGCTCGTAATCTAGTTTATAATATTAAGCAAATGTCAAACTTATTTTTAATTAATCATATAAATTAATTTATATCATCTAGGATATATTTTATTAATAATTATAAACAACAAAATTCTTACATATATAATTTCTTTAAACTTATGTTACTATATAATTATAAACAATTTTATTTTAAAATTTTATTATTATTATAGTAATTGATGAATTTATTCAAGTTTTATATTTGTAAATAATTTTACAAAATTATTCGAACAACCTTTTTACGAAACTTCATATTGTAGGATGTTTATAACCGAAAGCGTTCCTAAACTTATAAGATGATAAACTGATAAACACGGATTTGTGCTAATCCTAAGTTTAGCAAATTCCTAAGTTTAA
>OVBE01009025.1:0-16492 GCA_900406425.1 Iberis pinnata | reverse complement strand
AACAAAGTTGGATTCCATCTTCCTTTCCCAATCTAAATAAGTTTCAGGATCACTTTTTCCTTGAAAGGATGGAAACTTGATTTTGATATGATCAAGTTGTTGTCTAATAGGATCTCTATTGTTTCTACCATGTCTATGACCTCTCCTGCTCCTATTTGATCCACGACTATAATATTCATTAGAACCTAGATCATTATGTTCTCTTTCTCTAGCCTCTCTTGCTTCAATTGCTGCTTTAGCCTCTCTTGCTTCTCTATCAATTCTAGCAGCTTCTGAAGGTGTAGGAGTGTGTTCAGATTCAGAATGAGAAATGCTTCCCAAATTCTTCTCTAAGTTGCTGAATAATTCTTTGTTGAGATTCAAGCATCATCTGTTTGAACTGCTCCATAATCTCTGGAGAAATGGTTGTATTGGCCATGATTCATATATCAATCACAACAAACTCACAGTAAACAAGCACAATAACACCCAAAAATAGATTTAAAACAGAAAACAAAAACAGATTTTAAAACAATTCCAGTTTTGTGCAATAGAAGTTGAAGGGTCAAGATAGGGTTCTTCACAAGTTATGAACGAAATAAAAGGCTTAGAAACACTTAGCTTTGATTCAAAGATGGCTATGATACCACATGATATGATCCTGATTCTATTCCCCTTGGATCTTTATCTTTGAATGAAGCTGATTGGACAGAAACTCAACTTTAAGTGAAGAACAACTTATGGAACTTGTGGAACTTGTTGGTAATGGAATATGGACGAAATAGAGATGATAATGATGATAAAACAAACAAGAGATGAAGATCTTGTTTGAGAGTTGAATGGATTCTCAAAAGACTGCGCTTGTAAGAGAAATCCAGAATTCTGGTGGTTTGGCTCTCACCACTTAGAATTGTTTTGAGTCAATAGTATAAGGGTTTTAGAATGAAAATTGACTGATTTTTATAGATATATTCGTGCTCAATATATAGAAGAAGAGAAAGGTACATGCACCTTCTCTTGGAAATAACAGAATTGTCTTAAAGGCTGGAAATTAAATGAAAACATGCAAAAAGATGTCTCTTGAGTTTAAATTCGAAATCCAACTTCTTCTTAAGTAGAATAAACATTTTCCTTCCTTTGATCAAGTAATAACTAAGTAACTTAGGGGAAAGTGAATTATCAAGTCTCGTTAAAAACCTTTGCATAGAAAACCCATTGGGACAAAATCATGCAAAGGAAAAGAGTGCAAGATAACCACTTAGTTACTTAGTGTATTAACTTGATCTTCTTCTTCATTTGCGTATGTGTAGATGTTGTAGATTTCCCTTGGTGTTGAGTCTCCTAGTTGCATACTCTTGAGTGAACTCTTGACTCCTTTAGCTAATTCCTTAGCCTTAGCTCTAGTGATTACTCCATCTGTTACTTTGAAAGCTTCTTCTAAATCTTGCATCTCCTTTGTCTCTTCATCTGTTGAGTCTCCTTGTGAGTAGCTGGTTGGAATCACATCAGCTTTCCCTCCCCCCCCCTTATATTATTATCTCGGACGGCTCTATCGCTATATATATTATTATCTCGAATGGTTTAACCGCCATATATATTATTCTCTCAGAAAATTTAACCGCCATATCTATTCTTATCTTGGTCGAATCTATTGCTTTGTACGATTATAAATGGAGGCTTGGTCACATGTATATAAATTTATGATCTAAATATAATTTTTAATTAATTTTTTTTTTTTAATTTTCATATTGATTTTTTGTTTTATACTTTTAATGGTAACACATTTTTAAGAATTTCACATTAGTTTTTATTCAAATTTATATCTCAAACAGTTACAAAGAAAAAATTTCAAAATTTGTTTACTTTTTCCAATGGTGATGAACAGTATTTTCCATATATAATTACGCTCTCATTTTATTTCATCATAAATTTAATCTTCTCTCAAAAAATGAATCTCATCTTCTTAATTTTTATTGCGGTTGTAAATTTTCTTATTTTATGGTATATTCGTTGGAGATCTTACTCCTGAAGAATTTATATATAGTTTATGTTTAGTGTTTTACGCATTATTTTTCCTTGTAGTTATTTGAATAATAGTTCATTGTAAAATTAATGATATTCTAATAAAGTTTTACTTTTATATTTTAGATACAAATGGCTAGTATTGAGAAATTTTTGTTTCCGACCCTTAATGTAACTGGAGAGAATTACATATCATGGACCTGATATGGAGCTTACATTGCCAAACCCAAGATTTGAAAGAAATATTAAAGATGATGTTAGACCAATCTTTCTTAATCAGAAAGCATTTGGATCAAATTTTGTTGCATGATTTTAGGCAAATCAAAAAGATCTAAGAATTTTGAGGAAGCCTTAGAAGAAAGCTTTGACAACCAAAGACAAATAACTCTTCCACATGTCATGGATCAATGATTATATCTTAGGTTCCAAAATTTTAAAACTGTAGAAGCTTATAATTCTATCATGCTAAGGATTGAAACACAAATACAATATTGTGGAAAGCTTGTTTCAGAAGAAGAAATGCTAAACAAAACTTATCTCACGTTTCACAAAAGTCATCATTATAAGAACAATACATGAACCATGGGTATAAAAGATTTTCAGAATTAACTGTAGCGCTCAAGATAGCAAAACAAAAATAATGAGCGTCTCATTAAAAATCATAATTCTCTCTCTATTGGTGCTAGAGCATCTCTTAAAGTGAATATGATGGATATGAGAAATCCATAACGAGAAAATAATACGTATATCGGAGTTGTGGACGTGAAGGAAACTTCAACCCTCAAGGCAGAAGGCCACTTAAATGGGTTAAACCTGAATAATTTCCCAAAGAGAAAGATATTCAAGAAAGATCCACTTATAAGTGTGAGACGACATACTACTGATGCAGATCCAAAGGACATTGGTCCCATACATGTCAGACCCCGTCGCATCTTTGTAAGTTATACCAAGAATCCACAAAAAGAAAAGGGAAAAAAGTAAATTCTATAGAACACTTCGACTGTACAAGACACCTTGATAGTGTTGATCTTACTAATGATTTCGACGAGGCTACCTACATGGATAATTGAGATGCTTGAAATGAGACTAATGAATAATCTCCAATATGCCAATAATAATTATTATGTATTTCAATTGTTTTTTTAATAATGTTGTTTTCCAAAAGTTTGATGTTTAACTATTGTGTTTTATTTGTCATTGATTCGTTTCTTTTTATTAATATTTATATCTATTACAGCGATGAATGACTATACCGATGAAACATTACTCAAGAAAATAGACAAAAAAAATATGTATACCATATAGTGGAACAACACACACTATGCTGAGGAATAAGAGATATTTCTCTTATATGAAAATGACAAACATAATTGTCAATACAATATCAGGTCTACAAAACCTAATTAAAGGAATTGGCATAGCCAACTTTAAGTTACCGAATAGAACAAATTTTTACATCGATAACGCCTTATATTCTCCAAATTCTAAAAAAAAAGTTTGTTGATTTTTAAACATATATATAACCAATAATATGACACTCATTTTGAACTGAGGATGAGAAGAAATATATGTATATAACTTCTAGTAAAATTGGAAAAGGAGTTATCATTAAAAAAAATTACCAAGGTTTCCATCTGGTTTGCATCACACATATATAGATGTGGTAAAGTAGCACCTTGTGACTAAAAGAAATCCATATATTTCATTTTTGGCATGATCGTCTCAGTCATTTAGGCACCACAATGATACGAAACATCATAGAGAACTCGCATGGTCATGATGTAAAAACCCATGAGATATACCAAGGTAAGAAAATGACATGTATTGCTTGTTCCTTTGGAAAATTATTTATAAGGCCGTCACATGTGGACCATTCTACTATTTTATTATATTAATAAACGCATCCAGTATATGGTCACATGTTTGTCTATTATCATCTCATAGCATTGCGTTTGCAAGATTTCTAACTCATATAATTAAACTGAAAGCTCAATTCCCTTATCATATTATTAAGAAAGTTAGATTAGAAAATACGCAAGAATTCACACCCCAAGCATTCACTGATTATTGCATGGTAACAGAGATTCAAGTTGAACATCATGTTCATACACAAAATGACTTAGCTGAACCATTAATTAAACGATGCAATTAATTGCAAGAACGTTAATCATGAGACCAAAACTACCACCATATTTTTGGAGTCATGTCGTTTTGCATGTTGAATCACTCATTCAAATAAGACCAAGTGCATATAATAAATATTTTCTATCACATTTAGCATTTTATCGTGAACCAACAATTTCTCATCTATGAATATTTGGTTGTGCAGTATACATGCCTATAGCACCACCACAACGTACAAAGATGGGACCACTAAGAAGATTAGATATATATATATATATATGTTGATTTTGATTCTCCATCGATTATAAGATACTAGGAACCAATGACTAGTGATTTATTTACAACTCATTTTGCTGATTGTCATTTTGTTGAAAAAGAATTCCCAACCCTAGGAGACAAAACAAAGAAGTAGGAAAAGAGATCAAATAGAACATATCATCTCTACTACATCTAGACCCTCCTACAAAACAATCTGAACAAGAAGTCAGACAAATTATACATATGCAAAGTACAACTAATCAACTACCAAATGCATTTTTAAATATCAAAATGATAACTAAATCACATATTCCAGCTGCAAATGCTCTTGCTCATACTGAAGTACCACAAGATCATGGAAAGCATATGATACTTGTGAATCTATGACTTTCAACGATAAAAACCCTAGAGAAAGAAAGAATTTGAAAGGCTTGATACTCCCCATAACAAAGAATGTTACGGAAGAAACGAATCATGAGCCTACGGAAAATACATAGCATAATGAACCGGAAAAGAATCATGAAATATCTATCAACTACATCCATAACAAAAGAATATGAAAAAAATGAAATGTATGATATTGATTATGTCTTCTCTTATCTATTCTAAAAGAAATAGAAGAGGAAAATGAAGGTTCATAACCAAAATATGTATATGAATGTTAAAGGGACACGACTGGATCAAGTGGAAAGATGCAATACAAGTCGAACTTGATTCTCTTAACAAACAAAATATATTCGGACATATTCCTCTCACACCTGAAAATGTGAAATCGGTTGGATACAAATGGGTTTTCGTTAGACAGCGAAATGAGAACAACAAGATTATAAGATACAAAGATCGTCTCATAGCCCAAAGTTTTTTCTAAAGACTTGGAATTGATTATGTGAAAACATATTTTCCGATCATGGATACTATCACGTTAAGATTCTTAAATGCGTCTAGTTGTTAACGAAAATCTTGAAATGCGTTTCATAGATGTCATTATAACGTATTTGTACAAATCATTAGATATCAATATATATATATATATATATATGAGAATTACTGATGGATTCAAAATGCCATAAGCATTAAGTTTTAAACCTAAAGATTTATGTTCTATAAAATTGCAATTATCATTCTGGACGTATATGGTAATAATCGTCTTAGTGAACACTTAACAAAAGAAAGATATGTAAAAAATCTTATATTCCAATGTGTTTTTATCAAGAAAACAACATCTAGATTTCTAATTAGCAATATAAGTTGATGATCTAAACATTAACGAAAATCAAGAGGAAATTCAAAAGACATCAGATTACTTAAAGGGATAATTTGATATGAATGATCTCGGACAGACAAAGTATTGTCTTGGCCTTCAAATTGAGCATTCCCAAAATATTTGTGCATCAATCCACATATACAAAAAGAGCGTTACAACGCTTTAGCATTAAAACGCTTTAGCGTGGATAAAGCAACTCTTCTAAGTACTCCAAGGTCGTTAGACCACTTAACGTTTAAAATGACCCTTTTGACCACCTGAAGAGAATGAGGAAATATTTGGTCCTGAAGTACCATATCTAAGTACAATAGGAGCTCTTATGTATTTTCCAAATTGCGCTAGGCCTAGTATATCATTTGCTATTAATATTGTTGCAGGATTTAGTTCGTCCCCTACTCGAAAACACTAGAATATAATTAAACATATTTTATGTTATCTACAAAGGACTAGTGATTTATGATTATTTTATACCATAAATTCAAATGGCCAAATGATTTTTTTGCATATGCAGGATATTTGTCAGATCCACACAAAGCTCGAACACAAACCGGATGTCTTTATGATCGAAGGTATTGTTATATCATAGTGTTCCCAGAAACAAACGGTCGTGGCTACTTCCTCAATCCATGTTGAGATCATTGAACTTCATGAAGCAAGTAGAGAATGTGTATGACTAAGATCAATAAGCCAACACATTCGTTCAAATAGTGGAATCTTTAATAGCACAGAGCCAACAATCTTATATGAAGAAAAGGTTGCATGTGTTGCACATACAAAGGAAAGATATATCAAAGATAGAATCAAACATATCCCTCCAAAGTTCTTTTTTACATCCACAATCTCGATCCACAAGCTTGAGAAGAACAAAGAGATTGAAGTGAAATTCAATCATGCAACAATGTCACATATATATTCAACAAATTGCTACATACATTGATATTTAATAAGTATGTTCATAATATTGAAATGCCTCATCAACAAGATTTATAAAGACGGTACTTCGTCAATCGATGGGTAGCTTACGTGGTTTTACTCTTTTTACCTAACTATCGTTTTCTACTTCTTCTTTTTTTAAACGAGACAACAAAAACGTAACATTAATAAGTGACATTGTCTCTGAGGGCGAGTGTTGTGAATGTCAATTATAATGATTATCAACACAATATAGGGGTTATTTGAAAAGTACCTTTCTTAGGTTTTATAATTTAAAAAATACACCTTTGTTTTATTTTTTGGAATCTACCTTTTTGACATATCAAACGATACATTTTTTAATATGTCCTTGGATAATATTTACAAACATTTTAGAGTTTATATATCATATTTCTAAAAACGTTATTTTAACACATAATATATACAAATCTAACATTTATCAATTCGTTAATGAGATATGGAAACTGATAATTTCATAGAATGAATTTTCACAACATTTATACAGAAGTGAACCATTATACAGTTATACCATAGCATAATCTATAAGAAAGGAAAGTCTAATACTATATGACTATAAGTAAAGAGAGTAAATCACGAAAATAATATATAATTGTATCTCAGTGTTTCTCTGTCACGTCTAGTTAATGTTGTAAGGACAGAATAACCGGACTGAGTTGAAACCAATTTAAAAACATTATGAATTAAGAAAGACACGGAGACAAGTCGAAACTTTTTTCTTAATTCTTAAAATCGCTCGTAGTAAGACAGTTACCGCGATTCAGAATCCTAGGATACAACCGTGAATATCTTTGTTAAACTTTACTCTTAAACGAAGTTTGATCAAACTTACTATCAAACAATACTCTCGAGAAAAAAAGAAAGGGGAATTTTTTGAAACTATGTTTTTATTTATTTTCAGTTTTAAAATGAAAACCTTTACGTTTTCTGTTTGTTGAGTCGAAAATGGGATAAATAAGAATGAATGAGAGATGTTGTATTTATAGGAGACAAAGAGACATCATGAGAAAGGATGTGACATTTGGTCAAGAACATTTTCACATGAAAGAATGTGACATTTGGTCAATACACCTTTTCACATGAAAAGATATGACATTTGGCGAAAAGACACGCCCTTTTGTTGCACCTTTTCAATTGGTGCTCATTCGGCCAACGGTTGCAACTGTTAGCTTGATGACCTTTCACATATAAGCTGTTTCACTCCTTAGTTCACTAAGCTTGAGTGTAAGCTGACCAGTCCACCCAACTAGGTTAGTATTCATTCAGCTCATTAAGCTTGGTTGAGCTGCCATTTTCCTCACCTAGCTGAGCTAGCTTGTCTTTCCAGCTAGTTTAGCTCACTTAACTGTTTAATTTCTCATTCAAATTTACTTCAATTTTGATTAAAAAACCATTTTTGTTAAAAATGAGTTCCAACAAATATGCAATTGACAATAATGTAAGTCCAAAATCATATAGAAGAATTTAGTGAATGCATATGAGAATTTGAAAAAATTAACGGGTAAGTTTCTTCACTAAAAAAAGTTTTGAAAAAAGCTTTCTTTACTAATGTTTTGAGGAAAACCTTTTTATTGGGTTAACCAAAAAAATTGTTTGGTTTTCATTTAATTAGCTTAGATTTGGTACCATTATTATTAATTGAGATAAAAATTCATATTCAACATTAGTAATGAATGGTATTTTAGTCATTTATTACTAAGCTAAGTAAAATGTATTTTTCAAAAAATATTAAAAGAATGTATTTTTCAAATTTAAAAATCTAAATAGGGTGTTTTTCAAATTTTCTTTTATGTATATACTCCCTCCATTCCTAAATAATAGATTTTCGAGATTTTTCACACACATTAATGAAACACATTAACTATAGATAATAAATACATTGATTTTTGTATATAACAACTTTCTATAACTTTAAACCAATAGTAATTCAATAAATCCAATATTTTCAATCAATGTTTATTGAAATCCACAAATTGTCAAAAATATTACATAGAAAATTGAAAAAATCTATCTTTAAAAAATAAATCTAAAATCTAGAAAAAAATATTTTTTAAAAACATTAAAACAGATGGAGTATATTTATGTGGAACCCACCATTACTATGCATAATATTTTTATTTTTTTATATAAATATGATTCATTCGATCATTTATAAAATTATTCAGTTAGCATAAACTTTTCTCGCTTATATATAATCATTCCTTCTATCATTTTTTTATAAGATCCAAATTTCATAATATCATATTTCAACTTTAGATAATATTTATTCATCCCTAAAATTTCGTCTATATTATTACAATTAGAAATATATTGTTATGAAAATTTTATTTTTGTCCGTCTCGTTATAACTCTATAGAATACTTCTATGCTACTTGAACAAAACAAAAAAATGAAAAAGAAGATTGCTTTGCAACATGTGCGTGCGTGTGTATTTTTGCATATGTAAGAGAGCATAGAATATTGGAGTAAGAACCCTAATTTTAAATTTAGGAATTTTTTTTCTTTAATTTTTGTCCGAAATCATTACATCCATCGAAAGCTTAACGTGGCTTCGCCTGCTTCTTCGTCTTCAATATTGATCTGTAAGCACATTTTCTCTTTCGCATATCACCACAACTTTCATTTCTCCTTGGATCCACTTCTCTTTCAACTTTGAGTTTGTTTACGATCTTCAGCTAGATTTCCAGACTCGTTGATTCCGCATTGTAGCATGATTTCTAAGAATTACTAAGGTTTTCGCGATTATCGGAGTTAAGCATCTGCTGCTTCAATACGTATGAGCTAAAGTGATTCTTGTTCCCTTTAGACGGAAAAACCTTTCTGAAAATGTGACTGAAATGGCAGATTTTAATATGGAGAATGATTCTTGAATTGATTTACGTATCTACAGAAAATGAAGTTTATTTTGTTTGTGTTTTTGTTTGGTTACAGGATTGGTGAGATTTTCTTGCCACTGTTTCTCTTGTATAGTGTAAAAAGTCAAAAATGACGGAACAAAGCTCTGTTGATGGGATTTTAAAGTTCCTTAAGAGTAATCGTTTCTCTAAAGCAGAGGAAGCTCTGCGTAATGAGTTGAACAACCGTTCTGACTTAAGTGTGTTCCTTGAAAAGCTTAACTTGGAGAAAAAATATTCAACTAAAGGTTTAGATGAAAAGGATGCTGGTAATGAACTTCAGAGACCTGGTTCTGGAGATAGTGAAGTCTCCAAGGAGCTGATTGTGAAAGAGATAGACTGTGGGGCTAGCAGGACTAGCATGAATGGGTCTGTAATCAAATGGGCGAACGGTTTGACTGCTGAGAAACTGAGAAAGAAGGAAACCAATTTATCAAGTGAGATGAGCTTTACATTCTCCAAAAACTCAGGTGATGCGGCTCCTGATGCGCGTTCCTGTAAATTTACTTCTGGAAATGGTAACGTGGACCCTTATCAAAACGTTCATGGTATTAGTAGTAGCAGCTTGGTAGATTCATATGCGTTGGAACAGTCAAGGCATGGGAATTTCGCTGATATTGATAAGAAGATAGTAGAAACTGGTGAAGATATTGTTTTCTTTGGGAGTAAAAGTAGTACTTCATGGTCTGGAAATACTAGTAAAGGGAAATCTGGATCCAATATGAATGAAACAAATGAAATTGGTCTGTTAGTCGAAAATTTTGGAAAGCATGAAAACTATATTGGTAGCACTCGCTTAAGAACTGAAGACGTTGTAGGCAGAAACACAGAGAAATTGAAAGACTCTTCTCAATCTTCGAGAGGGAATGCGTCAACTAGTTACGATCTGGTCACCAGCATGGAAAAAAGAGAGGGAAAGAAAAAGGCAGACACTATTGATTTGAGGGCGGCAATCAAGGAGCAGGAGAGTGAGGTGGCAAGAGCTTTATTCTTTGGTAAAACTCAATCTACTTTTGATGACAAGAATACTAGCAGCTTAGGTTTTCCACTTTTCTATGATATCCGGAAGGAAGAGTTTCCTAGGCTGCCTCCTGTTAAGCTAAAGTCTGAAGATAATCCTCTGAGTCTTTATTGTGAAGAAAATTTTGGGCGGGATGATTCAGGTCCAAGGGTAATCAACGATGAGGAGGCTCTTCTCATAGGTTCATACCTTGATGTTCCCATTGGACAAGAAATCAGCTCATCAGGTTAGAGATTATATGGCAATATAGTCTATAACGGTACAACATTTCCATTTTAACTATTGAATGATGGTTACTTAATACTTATTGATCGTTCATATGGTCTTTTGTTCATGATTTCACTCTTCGAGATGGACTTCTAAAACCATGCATTTTCCTCATATACTTGAGAGTGTTATTGATTAAGGGTTCGAAATGATTTTAATGTATCAGTTATCATATTGCTACTAGATACATTACATTTTTCTCCACGAATCTGTATGAATAGCGTGTTTAATTTTGAAAGTAAGTTTTAATCTCCTGATGATCTCATATAGGTGGAAAGAAATCTGCCGGGGGAAACTGGCTTTCAGTAAGTCAGGGAATAGCAGAGGATGCATCAGATCTTGTTTCTGGCTTTGCTACCATTGGTGATGGTTTGAGTGAATCTGTTGATTACCATAATGAATACTGGGACTCTGATGAGTACGAGGATGATGACGACATTGGTTATGTCAGACAACCGATTGAAGATGAAACGTGGTTTCTTGCCCATGAAATTGATTATCCAAGTGATCATGAGAAAGGAACGACTTGTGAAAGTCCGGATCACCAAAGAAGAGATGCAACTAAAGACGAGGATGAGGATGAAGAGTCGTATACAGAGGAGGCTCCTATTTCTTCAGAAAACGAGCGAAGACTTACAGTTTCAGAAATCTATCCAGCTAGCAAGAAAAATGATTTAATCGCTCAATATGATGGGAAATTGATGGATGAGAAAATGCTCAGTTCGATGTGTAGTGAGCCTGTCTGGCAGGGGTTTGTAGCTCAAAAAAATGAACTCGTGTTGGGTGGTAAGAAAGGCGTAAATGTTCATAGAAAATCTGTTCTTGATGATGTTTACCTCGAAGATGATCAGCATGATTCAGTAAGGTCAATAGGTGTTGGTATTAATAGTGATGCCGCTGATTTCGGCAGCGAAGTACGTGAAAGTTTGGTTGGAGGGAGTAGTGAGGGTGATTTCGAGTACTCCCGTGATCATGATGCTGTAGCATCTAGGTTTAAACAGCTTTACTCTGAGTCAGATAAGAAATATATTGATGGATCAAACAAGAATAAACAGAAAGCAAGTAAAAGTGACATTGTAGATAATGATTCAGGCGAGAGTTTTAATAAGAAGATTCAAACCGATGGAGGTTTTTCATTTGGCTCATCACATAAAGATGGGCAGTTAATGCATCAAGAATCTAGTAAATCATTATGGTCAAGCAATCACAATACAGTAATCAAAGATAAGAATGCCGAACGTATAAGCGCCTCAACAGCTACTGACGATATGGTTGCAACTTGGAGAAGGAAAAATAGTGATTCGTCAAGTTCTCGAAGTTCTATGAAAGATAACAATGCAACATCTCTAAAATCTGTAAACTCATCTCCTTCTTCTCTGTCAGAGTATTCTCGCGAACAAAGGAAGCATGCTGATGAAGAAGATGATAGAGATGACAGCAGTGAAAGAGATGATGACCGTGTGACATCCCTTGATGAGGAAGAGGCAGTGGCTGTCCAAGAGCAAGTAAGACAAATTAAGGCTCAAGAAGAGGAGTTTGAAACCTTTAACCTTAAAATCGTTCATAGAAAAAACAGGTTAGATTACTCCCCAACTTTGATGGTTTTATAACAGTTAGTTTTAGGGGTGGGCATTTAAACCGAACTGAATTTAGTTCGGTTTATTCGGTTATTTTGGTTCAATTGGGCAACTTTTTATTTTAGTTCGGTTTTCGGTTCGGCTTCAGTTTTATTTTATACTAAATTAACCGAACTGAACTTGCTAAAATTAACCGAACAACCCAAAATTAAGATTTTCGAACCGAAAAAACTGAACTTCGAAAATGAATAACCGAACTCAAAAAACCAAACCAAAGCGAACAAACAGAAAATAACCAAATAAACCAAAAAATTAACCAGAATTAAGATTTTCGAAATAAAAAACCAAACAAACTGAGTGTCAAACCGAACCAAACTTGCTAAAATTAACCAAACAAACCGAAATTAATTGAATAAACCAAAAATTAACCAAAGTTAAACCGAAATTAAGATTTTCGAACCGAAAAAACCGAACTCCGACAATGAAAAATCAAACCGAACAAACCGAATGTCGAACCTAACCGAACTTTCAGTTCAGCCAAAAAAACAAAAAAAAAAAACGAAAACCGAATGCCCACCCCTTAGTTTCATAGATAGCTAACTACAAATAATATTTGATCAGAACTGGTTTCGAAGAGGAGAAGAACTTTCATGTAGTTTTAAATTCAGTGATCGCTGGGCGTTACCATGTAACTGAGTACCTTGGATCAGCAGCTTTCAGTAAAGCTATACAAGCTCATGACTTGCAGACTGGCATGGATGTCTGTATAAAAATTATAAAGAATAACAAAGACTTCTTTGATCAGAGTCTAGACGAGATCAAACTTTTGAAATATGTCAATAAGCATGATCCTGCTGATAAATACCATCTTCTTCGATTATACGATTACTTTTACTATCGGGTAAGTATGATCACATCTCTCTCTGTTTTACAGTATGAACTTCTAAAGGTATGAAATAATGGTTACTACCTTGGATTTGTTTTTTGCTTGCAGGAGCATTTGTTAATAGTATGTGAACTTCTAAAGGCGAATCTATACGAATTTCATAAATTTAACAGAGAATCAGGTGGTGAAGTTTATTTTACAATGCCAAGATTGCAGGTTTGTCTTCTTCATCAGTACCATTTAGCGATAGGTTGATATCTATCGAAATTTCTGATCTCTTTTGGACCATTTTGTTACAGTCAATAACTATTCAATGCCTCGAAGCACTTCAGTTTTTACATGGTCTTGGACTTATACACTGTGATTTGAAGCCTGAGAACATACTGGTGAAAAGTTACAGTAGATGTGAAATAAAAGTCATTGATCTAGGAAGCAGCTGTTTTGAAACAGATCAACTATGCTCTTATGTCCAGTCGAGGTCATATCGAGCTCCAGAAGTCATTTTAGGACTTCCTTATGATAAAAAGATAGATGTGTGGTCTCTTGGTTGCATTTTGGCTGAACTCTGTACAGGCAGTGTAAGTCCTGCAATTTCACATCTAAATTCTGTAGATTCGGTTTTTTCGGTTCGGTTGTTTTGTTTTTGTTTTTTTCGGTTAGCAATGTTTTTATTGCCGAATTGAATCGAACATATTTTTTGTCTAGTTCGACACTCGGTTTTGTTATTATCATTTTTTTTTTATGGAAATCTTAAGTATATTTCGGTTCGATTAAATTTTGGTTAATTTTCGGTTTATTCGGTTAATTTTAGCAAATTATGTTCGGTTCAGTTGATGTAGTATATAATAAAATTGTTTGGTTCGTTCAGTTTGTTATTGTCAAACCAAAATAAAATTAATAATTCACCGATCGATTTATTCTCAATCAAGTAAACTGGAACTAATTAACCGGACATCGATTTGGTTCTGTTTATTCGGTTCGGTTAAAATGTCCCACCTAATTCGCATCTTTGATGTCATTGTTTTGTCATTTTTGCAGGTTCTATTCCAGAATGATTCTCCAGCTAGTTTATTGGCAAGAGTTACGGGAATCATAGGATCGATCGATCATGAAATGCTTACGAAAGGACGTGATTCCCACAAGTACTTCACGAAAAACCGAGTGCTTTACGAGCGGAACCAGGTAAGTGTCACAGAAACATTCTCTGCAACTCCTAACTATTGAGTGTAATAAGAACATTCTCTGTGGAATCAACGTACAGGAAAGTAGCAGATTGGAGTATCTGATACCGAAAAGAACATCGTTGAGACATAGACTTCCAATGGGAGACCAAGGATTCACAGACTTTGTGGCTCATCTTCTTGAGATTAACCCAAAGAAACGTCCTTCTGCATCAGAAGCTCTTAAGCATCCTTGGCTTTCATATCCTTATGAGCCGATTTCTGCTTAAACCACTTGTGTCAAAACCGCAGATTCAAGCCCTTTGATCCTTAATGTGGAAGCTTTTGTTCCAAGGGATTAGATGTAACATTATGTTGTCAAAGCTTGTGATTATTCTCTTACAACAGATAGAAGTAAAACTCTTTTGTATCATTTTCTCATCCTAAGTTCTTTGATTATTTATGAATGCTTTTTCTATGTTACTACCACTAGAGTAATTTCATAAAATACCATTAAAATAATTTTATTCAAAAAATACCACAAGTTTAAATTAAGTTTTGAATCAAGTTTTTATTAAGTTTAAAAATTTTAAATTTTGGATTTGAGTTCACTAAGTAGAGTTTAAGGTTTAATTTTAAAGAAGTGGTGTTTAGAGTTTAAATTTAAAATTTCAAAGATTTTAAAAATTTGTGGTATTTTAGAACAAAATCACTTTGTAATAATTTTAGAATACTATAGGAGTGATATTTTTGGTATAAGAACATTATAAAGAATCTCAATATTGCTCCAACAAGATAAACTATATGTCAAAAGCTCATGTGTTTGAGGTTTATTTCTAATTAGTATAAATAGAACAATGATTGTAACCTAGAGTTGCCACTTTTTATCAATCTTTGTGCAAGTCTATATAAAGCTTTAATAAGCTACTTTATTATCTTAGTTTTAATCTCATCTTCTATCTCTAAAATCTTGATTCCTCTAGTTTGGATTCTCCCATATTTGGAACATACATAAAATAGAAAAAACAATTGTCAGCCTACACGAACTTTTGCGTATTACATGCGGATACATCCCAACTAACAAAACGTTTCACCAACATCACCAATTATTATGTTACACATCGTCTCACATCCAAACATTTCAAATGTATATTTTTGGCTACACTTATGTTAACTGTGGACGAAAACCGTTTAACTAGGTATAAAACGCAATTACAAATAATATAATCAAAAGAATTGGGGCAAATTCGTGAGGTTTAAACTTAAACCCGATTTGATTTTCAATCTGGCCCATGTGAAAAATTGAGCCCAATAAGATAAAACGATTTCATTTTATCGATAAACACTTAACAAAAAAACCCTAACCGCCACATTCGTTCTCTCCTATCTGTTCTTCCCCAAATCAAAATTCTAGGGCTAGGATCATTAGAAATAGTGAATTAGAGGCGAGAAAAAGATGAAATCGCCTAATAAGAAGTGAGGGGGAAAGAAGAAGGTCAAGGGAGGAAATAAGGGAGTGTCTGGTAATGGTGAGAAGGAGATTGATTGAGTAATGTCTGATGATGGTGGAGAGAAGGAAGTTGAGGCTCTAGTCTCTGCTAAAGAAGATGTGGGAGTTGTCTCTCATAACGTTGGAGGGAAGGAAGATGAGCGAGTGTTTGATAAAGGTGAAGAAAAGGGAGTAAGATCTTATGAATCGAGTTTCATTTGGAGGTAAGTTTGTTGTATCAATTTATATTCCCTTTTGCGTGTATTTGCAAATATGATTTGTTTGGTTTGATGAATCGAGTTCCCATTGTAAGCTCTATTAATATTTACGAATCTGATTTTGTTTGGTTTGGACAGTGATCTCCATGATTTCGAGAAAATGATGGTGAAGTTTAATTGTCATCATTTTGGGGCTTTCAAGACAATAGAAGGAATTTGTGATTACGTAGATGGTGAATGTCACGTCCCCGAACTTCACTAGTTCGCGGGATGAACCATAGCCAAGTAAGATCCGTAACTTGGTCGTTGTAAGTGGGGCAAAGGAACTTAGTTCCTTTGAAGAGGGAATGCGGACAAAGGGGGAATCTGAATTGGGACTTAG